>JAJHZJ010000396.1:1079266-1324266 GCA_023548195.1 Bettongia penicillata ogilbyi | reverse complement strand
TTGGCCGAAACTTTAGCTAATAATTTTTGTACTTGGGGCCTCTTTAACAGAAATATTTCCCAGATATATATAAAGAGAAGATAGAGACACATTCAATCTACAAAGAACTTGTTCAAAGGAAACATGTCTGTTGGAGATCACTGATGCTTATTTGTATTAGAAAATAGATAAATGGCAAATCTATCTGTAGATCCCAAAGGAGTCAGGGAGCTCCACCATATTTCCCTAAAATCTCAACACAACCCTTCAGCTCCAGTAAGGCAGCTTTCTCTCTGTCTTGTGACATTCATCCTGTCCTTTCTTGCCCTTGTGATTTTGCCCATGCTGCCTATCCTGCTTGTCCAGAGAGACAAAAGGCTCTGTTAGTATGAGTCAGTGTATACTAAAAGAGAGAGACAGAGAATGACCAAGACAGACAGACACACAGAGACAGATAGACCACAAGACAGTTGAAATCTTGCCTTCTTCAGGAAACTGTGATTCACTTTCTTACTTTGTGATCTCTCAGCTCTTATGAACAAACTTTGGGGACAGTGAAATAACATATACAGAGTGTTGAATGAAATCATATTGTTTACAGATACTCTCCCAGAGTATAGTCTGAACCAGATTAAAATATAATTGGGAAATATTTAACTAAATAAATTAAAATGCAATAGAACATAATATTGATATGTAGTTTTCTAAGTCAATATGTGCAGATATGAATCCTTATGTAAACTTTAGTGGCCTCATTTCCATCTGACTTTACGAGAGTAGCGGATAAAACATGAAGTCAGGAAGACCTGAGTTCCAGTCCCGCCAAGTCTGTGCGACCGTTGACAAACTCTCTCAACCTCACTTTCCTTAGTTTCTTGTAAACATTATTACCAACTTCACAGGGTTGTGAGAATTAAGTGAAATAATATTATGAAGTCAGAGTGTTTGGTACAAAGTAGGTGCTTAGTAGGTATCTATTGACCAACTGACAAATCTTAAGTTATATTAATGATAACCTTTACCGTTACAGCGTCAAAAGCAGTATAGTGTAGGAGAAGAAAAACTGAGCTGGAATTCAGAGCAATGGGGGCTCTGGTCTCAGTTATGCTTTGTGGTTTATTAGCTGCCCTACTTTAAGCAAATCCTTTCCTACCTCCAGGCTTCATTTTCCCCATCCTTTTCTATTTGGAAAGAATGGCACAGAATGTCAAGAATCAATCAGAATCCAGCTTCCCAAAAGAAGCCAGCTCCCTGTCTGACCAGATAAAGAAAGAAGAACCACAAAAATGTGTGATTTAGAGCTCATTTAGTCTGACTGCTTCATTTTACAGGTAAAGAAACAGCCCTAAGAGGAGAAGTGACTTGCTCACGGTTATAGAATGAGCAAGAATTGGAACAAGTGTGAGAATACAGCTTCTTTCACTTCAGATCTACTGTTCTTTCCACTACATCATGTCCTTCTATCAGTCCCAGCAGCTTTTACCACTAAACCGTGGCCCTAGGAGCCAGGTCTTTCTGGGCTATATTTCTCTGTACCCCCAGATACTGAAGAAGGCAGGAGGAGAGTATGCAAAACGTGCCCTTGGGGAGTTCACAATTCTTGTTAGGAAATCAAAATATACACCCAGGAAACAAGTCAAATATAATGCTTGTTTTGAATGAGACATATGATTTCATAGGTGCAGGAGCTTCTTGCAATGCAGATTGACACATTCTTTGCAGTTTAGAGTCTTAGAGATTAAATGATTTGCCTGGGATCAAACAGTCAGTATGTGTAAGAGGCAGGAGGTAAACACTATTTCTGCCTTCTAGATCAGTTCCTTAACCATTGCGCTACTCTGCTTTTCTCTTTGTCTCTGCCTCCAGTCCCTAAGCCACCAATCTATCAGCAATGAAATCTTGCTACAGAAGCAAGTTGGCAGTGACTAAGGAAGAGGGTCCAGCTAAGGAATTGGTTGAAAGTGTTGAGAGAAGTCGAGCCTGGTACCTGGAGAGTAACTCTTGCTTAGGAGATGCCAGGCCCCCTCAAGCTGAGATTGCTGGGGGACCAAAGGTGTGAATGGGCTCTGGTTATTTCTGAAAGTGACTTAGCAGGACCCTAGACCAGGTTGTGAGCTGAGCACAAAGCTGGTGGCCTGTAGTGACTATGAACAGGTAGTGACACAGCAGCAATGAGAAAAGGGGAACTGGTAGAGACTGGAAAATCCAAGCTGGTGTGAGGAGGTAAAGGACATTCATGGTCCTTTAGCTCTATAGCATTGTAGGCATAATTGGAGACAGAGAGAGACAGAGAGAGAGAGAGAGAGAGAGAGGGAGAGAGAGAGACAGAGACAGAGACAGAGACAGAAAGACAGAGAGACAGAGAGAGACAGAGAGACAAAGAGAGAGAGAGACAGAGAGAGAGAGACAGAGAGTAACGGACACAGACAGAGACAGAAAGATAGAGACAGGGACAGAGAGACAGATGCAAAGACAGAGAGACAGAGGCAGAGAGATAGAGAGAAGAGAGAAAGAGAGACAGAGAGAAAGAAACAGGGACAGACCTAGAGACAGAAATACAGAGAGAGAGAGAGAAGGGAAGAGACAGTGACAATGAAGGACATGATAAGAGGAAGAAGAGGCAAGACTGTGTTCCATTCCAGGCAATAGGTTCAGTCTAAGAAAAATGGGCAGGGGAGACAATGGACATCCAGTGTGTCTAGAATGCTGATTACGCAAAGGAGAGATGTAAAATTATGGAAGGCCTTGAATGCCAGAGTCAGGAATTTACATTCCATTATTATCTTTGATCATACTACTTGGATTTACTTACAAATCTTCACAAGACTCCCTTCAGTCTACAAATTCTGTGGCTCAGGCAATTAGCAAACCATTCTGTCATGATTGTTACTATAGTAGAAAATAAATACCCATGGTCAAAGAATACATTATCAGAAACTTAGTCAAGATATAAAACATTAGTCTTAGAAGTAATTCAACAATCCCTTTAACTAGGTCAGGTTTCTCCTCATACAGACTCTGAAGTCTGGGAAAGAAATAAGGTACAATTGTGACATTTAGGCTGAGTTATTGTAACCCTGAGTTTCACCAAAGTAACTTCTAATGTTTTCTGGTTCCCTGTGGATTAATTCATAAACCTCTTGGGTCTTGGGTTCTTTGAATCTTTGTTTTGGTTTCTATAATATATTTCCCTGAAGGAGGACCAAGATTGACACATAGACATGTCCTAAGCCTTGGGAAGGAAAGGGAATAAACATTTACATAATACCTACTATGTGTCAGGTGCTATGCAATTTACAAATATCTATCTAATATTCTAATTTGATCTTTATAACAAACCTGCAGGACAGGTGCTATTATTAACCCCATTTTACAACTGAGGGAACTGAAGCAAACAGGAATTAAGTGACTTGCCTAGAGTCACACAGCTTGTGTCTGAGGATGGATTTGAATTCAGGTCATCCTGACTCCAGGCCCAGTGCTCTGTCCATATGACTAAGGGAGGAAAACAGCAAAATCGAAAATTGGAGTAATCATGCCACTTCCCCACAGCAGAATGGAAATAAATATAGGATTTCATCTATTCTTAGAGGTAGAAGGGCCCTTAGAAATCATCTCTACTTCAAACCCTTCTTTTTACAAATAGGAAAACTGAGGTTGCCAAAGGGCAGATGACTCACCGAAGGTCTCTTAACTGAAAAGTAACAAAACCAAAGCCTTGAACACAAGTCTTTGGACTCCAAATTCAAGTCGTTTCATCAAGCTTGGTTCTTCTATTCATTCTGATGGCCCGTTCAATGTTTGCTGGGTACTTCCTTCAAATAAATCCCTTTTCTATTCAAGAATTGAATGATGGTTCCATATGAGTACATATCCCCCAGGATTTTAAGCCCCATGAAAAGGTTTGGCTGATTTTTTAAAGACCAGATTTGATTTCATTGTTGTAGGGAACTCCCAGGAGAGAGGGCCTTCTATAATATAAGAACACAACCACTCTGCATCTTAGAGAGTTGCTAGGATACCAAGTTAACTGACCTGCCCAACATCATATAACTAGTAGGTGTCAATGATGGGACTTGAATCTAGGTTTCTCCAGGTAGAAAGCTATTTCTTCAGCTCCTTGAAAGTTGCGTCTAATTTTTGCTGATTCCTCACAGCTCATGATTTTATCCCAAAGTTCCATCCAGTTCTCTCTGCTTGGGCCCTGGCCCATATCTCTGTTCAACTGTTTTACTGGACAGCTTCACTAAACCAAATTCCCTCAAGTCCAGTGCTGGACAACTGCAAAGAGAATGAATCAGCAGCTGTGTAACAAAATGTTCTGTGCATCTCTATCACTACTTTAACACTATCCCCCTGCCTTTAAACATATCTGAAAGCTTCCATGAATTTTTTTTTTAATACGTTAAATACTTTAAGAATAACAAGGTGCTCAGGTAAATCCACAGAGCACAAAGGTGACCCTGAGCAAGCCACTTAACCCTCTTTGTCTCAGTTTCTCGTCTATAAAATGAGTTAGAAAAGGAAATGGCAAACCACTCCAGTATCTTTGCTGAGACAACACCAAATGGGTTCACAAAGAGTCAGACACAACCGAAAAATAACTGAAGAACATGCAACAAGTAAATCTGCAAAGCACAAGGCCCAGGATAATCAAGGAAGCATTAAATACTTCTAGATAAAAATGTACCATCTAGCTTCTTGGAACATAGTAAGTGCTTCATAATTACTTGTTGCTCCTGCCAGCATGCTTTCTATCCTGGGGAGTAGCTGCTACTTCTTTTCCTAAAAATCTTATATTTCTCATGAGAACAAAGACTATCTTTATCCTCCTGAAGTCTTAGCGTAAATGCTAAATATCCCATTGCTGGCCAAACAGAATCATTTTCCTGTTAGAATTTATCATCCTTCCCTCAAGTCCCACCTCTGGTTCATTTTCATGACCTGAGAGTGATTCTGGGCTCTTAAAGACCAGGCCAGCAGAACACAAGCTCTGACAGATACAACCAAGTAGGCCCTAGTAAAGGACACTGTCTGTGGTCTAAGGACCCACAAGATTTTCTGCTACTTCACCATAGCAGCTCCTATAATACAATCATACCACTAAGCTTTGATCAGAATATCTTACCAGAGATAAACATAAGAATTCATCAAAGAATGTGCATTCCTTCCTCCACCATCTTCCTTTAAAAAAAATTTATTGATATATTTCATTTTTATATTACATTTACAGTAACAATGTAAAAGTTAAGTAAAATTAATAATACGGTGACCTTATCTGAAAATGGATGTAACATTTGACATTTTCAGCAATATCTTTTCCACCCCCCTATATTTAAAAGTCAACAGAAATCTATTTATTTCTTTTCCTTCCCATCACTCTAGGGGATGAGGAGTAAGGAGGAGAGAAAAAAGAAAAACAAGTATCTTTTAATGGATATGCAGAATCAAACAAAAGAAATTCACTCAACGACTATATACAAAACTAGGTGTTTCTCATTTTACACCCTCAGTCCGTCAAGTTCTCTAATACATAGCAAGTTTCACCATCAGTTCTCTAGGATCATGAATGATCATTATATTTTGATTAAAGTTGTTATAGCTTTTCAAGTTGCTTGTTTTTATAGCATTGTTCCCATATCAATTGTTTTCTTTATTCTTCTCATTTCATTCTTTATCAGTTTAAAAAAGTCCTCAAAATTGCTCATTCTTATATTTTTTTAGTATGAACTATTCTTTCATTCTACTCACTTCAATCTTCACTAGTCCCTACAAGTCTGTTTAAAATAATCTATTTATTCATTTCATACGACACACTACTATTCTGTCTCATATACAACTTATTCTGCAGTTCCTCAGTTGATGGACAGCCCATTAGTTTCCTTTCCTTTCTTTTCTTTTCTTCTTGACACCTTAAAAAGACATGCTATAAATATTTTTGGACCTAAAGGACCATTTCCTCTTGTTTTTTGTAACTTTTTCTTTTCTTTCTTTTTTTGCATATAAACTTTAGAGTTGTATGTTTGGGTGACAAAAAAATTCAAGAGACAATTTCTGGATAATTATTCATTTTATTAACTATGACTGATAAATAATTAATAAAAGATTGGTCATTTGGATCATGGCAGCCTATTGACACTTATATGCCCTTGAAAGAGTGGGTGTTCCAGCAGATGGCAAATCAACTCTGATTGTTAAGAACCAATGAAAGAATGATAATGAGAGATGGACCTATTCTAATAAGGGGCTGAGGAATGTGACTTGGATTACGTCACCCTTATTCTCAGACCACCCCCAGCCCTGGCAATCTAGATAAAGAATTTACCCCTCAAGGAAGTCTGAGCAGAACACAAAAGGCTTCCCTATCTGAGTGGGGTCTGTACAAGATTGAGGAGAAAACTAATCCAATCTCATTATCAGCAACATATCCTTCAGATGCTGGCTGAATAACTTACATGGAGCTGATTTCTAAATGAGGAAACAAAAAAGGGAAAAATCATAGTCCTAGTTCAATAATTAGTTATTAATATGAGACAAGTAATCATTTTTCTCAGGTGAAAGGGTATACACATGTTACTTAGTAAATTTTTGCATACAATTCCAAATTTCTTTCCAGAATATTTGTACCCATTCACAAGTCCACTAATGGTGCATCAATGTATCTGTTTTCTCACATCCCCTCCAATGTTATCATTTCACTTTTTGTTGTCTTGTCCACTCTGAAGTATATGACCTAGAATCTCAGAATTACTTTAATTTGTGTTTCTCTATTTAGTAGTGATTTGTAGTATTATTTATTTTTTTAAATAAATAATCTGGATTTCTTCCCTTGAGAACTGACTATTTATATCCTTATATCATGTATTCAATCGGGGAATGACTCTTTTTCTTATACATTTAATCATTTCCATATATAGTAGAAATGAGATAATCATCATAGAAACTTGTTCTAAAGATTTTCCCAGTTATTTCTCTATTAATCTTAGTTTCATTAGTTTTGTTTGTGCAAAATGTTTTTGATTTTATGTAATCAAAATTACTCATTTTATCTTCTATGATGCTCTCTAGTTTTTCTTTAGTCATGAACTTTTCTTCTATCTGATAGGTAATTTTTTCAGTTTCTCCAATTAGTTTATGATAGAATCTTCCATATTTAGGTCACATGCTCATTTTCTCATTGTTGTTGCAGTCTTTGCATAAGGTGTGAAGTATTGGTCTAAATTTAATTCCTTTTGTACTTCTCTTGAATTTTCCCAAAAATGTTTGTCACTGAGCTGTCCTGTAAGTCTTCCTAGTTATTAGTTACTAGTCAGTGAATTATCCTAGTAACTAGGATCTTTGTGATTATACTGGGATTTTAGATACATTTGTTTCTGTATGTAATATACTTAATCTGTTCCACTAATTGATTTCCCCATTTTTTAACCAGTACCAAATTGTCTTAATAATTGCTGCTTGATACTCTTTGTGGTGGTCAAAAACTGGAAATTAAGGGGATGCCCATCAATTGGAGAATGGCTGAATAAATTATGGTATATGAATGTAATGGAATACTATTGCACTATAAGAAATGACGAATAGGAAGACTTCAGAGAGTCCTGGAAAGACTTATATGATGATACTGAGTGAAAGGAGCAGAACCAGGAGAACTCTGTACACAGCAACAACCACAGTGTGCAAGGACTTTTTCTGGTAGACTTAGAACTTTATTGCAATGCAAGGACTTAAAAAATTCCCCAATAGTCTTTTAAGGCAAAATCCCTTCCACATCCAAAGAAGGAATTATGGAATTCAATCACAGATTATAGCGGACCATTTTCTTTTGTATTACGTTTTGGTTTGTTATATGATTTCTCCCATTCATTTTAATTCTTTTGTACAACATGACTGGTGAAAGTGTATTTAATAGGAATGTATTGTAGAACCTGTATAAAATTGTATGCTGTCTCGAGGAGGGAGGGGGTAGGTCGGGGAGATGCAGGGGGAGGTAGAGAAAGAAAAATCTAGGTTATATGGTAGTGATTGTGGAACACTGAAAATAAATTTTAAAAAATAATTGCTGCTTGAGATCTAGCATTCCTAGGCTCCTTTCCTACCTATTTCTTTTCATTATTTCTCTCAAGAATCTTGACCCTTTTTCTTCCATATGATTTTGTTAACTTTTTTCTAGTTCTATAAAGTCATCATTTGATAGTGTGGCATGGCGTTGTCATATGTATTATATACTGACTCATTAGAACCATAAGCAATTAACATTTTCCAAGTATTTAGGTCTGTATTTCTATAAACATTGTTTGTAGTCACATAGTCATTTTATGTATCTTGGAATGTAGATTCCCAGGTATTTTATATATTTTGTAGCAATTTTAAAATGAATTTTTCTTTCTGTCTCTTCCTGCTGGATTTTAGTTGCATTTTGTAGAAATACTGAAGATTTATTTGGATTTATTTAATAGCCTGAAACTTTTCTGAAGTTATTATTTCAATTAATCTTTTCCTTGGTTCACTAGAGTCCCCTAAGCCATCATATAATCTTCAAAAATTGATAATTTTGTTTTTTCTTTTCCTGATTTAAATCCCTCAATCTCTGTTTATTATCTTAGTGCTATAGCCAACAGTTTGAGGATTACATCAAATAGAGCTAATGCCAATGGACATCTTTGGGTAACCCCAGAATTTACTGGAAAGGATTCTGATTTATTACCATTATAAATAATAGCTTTTGCTTTTATATATATACTATTTATCACTTTAAGGAAAGGTCCACTTATATTTTCTAGTGTTTATCACAGAGATAGGGCTACATTTTGTCAAAAGCTTTTTAAATATTTATTGATGTAATCATATGATATTTACTGATTGTTGTTAATATTGTTAGTTAAATTTTTAATTTTCTCACCCTGCATTTCTGATATTATTGATATAAATAGTCATAGTGTATAATCTTTGTGATGTGTTGCTTAGCTTCTTAATATTTCATTTAAAACTTGCATTTATGTTCATTATAGTTTTCTTTTTCTATTTTTAGTATCCCTGGTATAAAAATGAAGGCTTTCTCTGTGTCAAAAAAAAAGAAATTTGACAAGACTTCTCTCTTCTTTTGTTATTCTGGCAAACAATTAATAGAACATGAAATTAACTTTTCTTTGAATATTTGATAAATCACTTATATATCTCTTGGGGAGGCATTTATGGCTTATTCAATATCCTCCTCTACAATTAAGCTGTTTACATTTTTGTATTTCATTCTAATAATTTGGAAATTTTATATATTTTTTGCAAATATTCATTTATTTAAGTTGCTGGTTTTGTTGTCATGTAGTTCAGCAAGATGGTTTCTAATATCTTTCACTTCTTCATATTCTGATTTTTCTTTTTTCAATTTTGATACTGGTACTTTTTCTAATTTTTAATCAAATTATCAAATGATTTATCTACTTTATTGCTTTATTATTTAAGAACCCCTAGATTTATTTAATTTGGTGATTTTATTTTCCATTTTATTAATTTCTAATTTCACTTTCAAGATATCCATTTTGATGTTTGTTTTTCTTTAATTGTTGGTTTTCTAGTAGTTTTAACTATATTCACAACTTTTGATAAGTGCTTTTTTTGTTATTAAAAATATTTAGAAATATAAATTTTCCCCTAAATATCATTTTTATTCAATCTTCAAAATTTTGTTATGTTAGTTCATCAGTGTCATTAATGAAATTATCTTTCATTTCTATGATTTATTCTTTAAGTTACTTAGTAACTTAACACTTTTTTCAGTGACAATTTTTTTCTCATTTTTATTATTAAAGAATGTGTATTTCTGTTTTTCTGCATTTGTTTCTGAGGTTTATATGTCCTAAGACATGATCAATTTGTGTAAAAGTGACATTCTCAACTGAAAAATAGGAATATTCCTTCATGCTTTCATTTTAAAATTGTCAGATATCTACGATATATAATTTTTCTAAAATTCTTTTTGTGTCATCAACTTTTTTCTTGTTTGTATCTGTTAGATTCCTTTAATTGAGATCCCTCACTATTATACATTTGCTTTCTAATTCTCTTTGTAATTCAGTCAATTTTCCTTTAAGTATTTACTAGTTATACCACTGGCTGCATTTCAACATTAAGTAATGAACTAAATTCACAGTCTATGTTGCCTATCAGCAAAATGTAGTTTGCCATTTTATCTCTTTTAATGAAATATATATTTTGCTTGTCCTTGTCTGAAATTATAATTGCCATTCCTGCCTTTTTTTTCTAACTGAGGCATAATAGATGTTTATCCAGTATCATTTATGAACTTTGTGTCTTTATGTTCAAGTGTATTTCTTGTAAACAAAATTTTGTTGGATTTTTCTAATTTATTCTGGTAACCTCTTTAGTTTTATGGGTAAGTTCATTCTTTCTTCAAGTCCCAGGTAAAATTCAACCTCATTTAAGAATCCTTTCTGGAACCTCCTTAATTATAGTGTCTTCCTTCTGTTGATAGTCTCCAATTTATCTTGTATATCATTTGTTTATCCATAGTTGTTTGCATATTGTATCCCCCATTAGACTGTGAAATCTTTGACAATAATAAACATTTAATAAGAACTTAGTGTGTCAAGACACTGTACTAAGTGCTGGGAATACAAAGAAAGGTAACAGTTTCTGCTCTCAAAAATCTCATAGTCTAAAAGAAACTGGGGAACCTTGAAGCCCAGAGATATTTGGGAATTATTGAGCAAATGGCTATTGAATAGTTTAAAACCCAGGCTTTAAAAGTTTGCTATCTTCCAGTAAGAAGATAAGAGAACAGAATTATAGCCTTTCCTTTTGCTAGCTTTTGGCTCACGGCTGTCTCCTTGAGGAGGGACTTTAAGTTAACATATAATCATTCAGGATATTTCCCAAATCTTCATTTCAGTAAATTAGTCCCAAGCACAAAAGCAATCTATATCTTGAGGGCAAGCTCTTTGTTCGTCATTCCTACGTCCACAAGTGCAATTTTAAATCTTTAATTAGGAATAGATTGAATCATTCATACCTGAAAGGGCTTTACTGGTTTTTTTGTTTTGTTTTGTTTTGTTTTTTTTATGAAAAGTCCCTTTTCTCCCATTAAGATTGTATTCAGTTTTGATGGGCAAGTTATTTATTCTTGCATACAAACCTATAACCTTTACTTCTGGCATGTGGTATTCCAAGCTCTCTTATTAATGATGGTGGCTGCTAAGTTTTGTGTAATTCTCCTTAGTACTTGAATCTTTCTTCCTGGTTGACTTTTTGTCTTTGACCTGGAAACTCTGGATCTGGATTAAAGTGTTCCTGGAAGCTTTCATTTGGAAGCATTTTCAGAAGATAGCCAGTAGATTTTTTTTCTATTTCCTCTTTGTCCTCTGGTTCTAGGAACTTTGACAGGGTTTTGTTTTCTTTTGCCTAATTTGTTGTTTTTTTTTAAGATTTCTAAAACATGACATCTAAGCTCTTGACATTTTTGTTGACAACATTCAGGCAGTCCAATGATTCTTAAATTTTTTCTCCTCTTGTTTTCCAGGTCAACTGGTTTTCCTATGAAATACCTTATATTTTCTTCCATTTTTTTAAGTCTTTTGATTTAAATATTTCTTGTATTATGGGGTCATTAGCTTCTATTCAGTCCACTCAAATTTTCATAGAGTCTGTTTTTTGGGCAAAATTTTGTACCTATTTTGTCAAATTGTTAATACTCTTTCCATGTTTTACTTCCATAGGTCTATTTTTGTTTCCAGCTTTTTCCTCTAGGGTTCTCATTTCATTGAGAAAAATATTCTTAGTCCTATCTTTAAACTTTTGTTTCATTTTTTCCAGGAATTCTAGTTGAATTTGTATTCACACTTTATTTTCCTTTAAGGACTTGCTTGTAGATGCTTTGGAGTCATTCTCTTCTTCTGGGCTTGTGTCTTCAGCATCTCTATCAGCATAATAGTTTTTTATAGTAGAATTACCTTCTTTTTTGGCTAATTCTTCTGACCTTTTTTAAAAATTTTAGTGTGATATTAAGGTTAGGCTCTGTGTGTTTCTGAAGGCAATGTCTGGGCTTGTTCTAATTCTTCTTTTCTTGGGGTTTGAGTATTGTATTATTTCAGGATCTCAGGGACAGTTCAGGCTGAAGATTTGCAAACTTTCACTATTTTCAGAGTGATAAAATCCAGGATCCAGCATAAAATCTGATTGATGTCCCCATGGTATAGACTCTGCAACTTCTTGACCCAGATTTAGGTCTGAGACTGCTGCTGCACTCAGCCATTCTCAGTCATCTGGGGAACTCTGTTAGTTCAGAGGGAAAAACTGTAGGCTCCCACTGGATCTGGTATTCCTCCCCTCCTAATTTCCCTGCAGTCTTCAGATCTACACGGATGTTGCTGCTTGCCTGTGAACCTACTCAAGTTTTAGATTCCAAGTGTGAGGATTTCACTGTCACTAATGGGATTTTAAAAAAAAAGAAAAAAAAACTGTCCAACATTTCCTATCATTTCCTTATCCTTAACTTACTATACTAGAGACTGCCAGCTTCTTTATATTGGACTCTTCCCCAAATCTTTCCCTTTGGAGACCTGAAGAGTTTGGCTTCCCACATCTTCTCTCCTAAAACCAGAAGTTAGAAAAGTTCTGGATCTCTTTTCTCTCTCTCTCTTGTCAACCTGTTTCCCCCTCTCCTCACATACACAAATATGAGACACTGATATCACCCATAAGGAGAAAGTCCCATATTAATGGGCTTTCGGTTTCAGGTTACAATAGTAGCCCTCCATGAGGAGGGCAAAAAGTAACAATGAACTGCATCATCAGAAACATAGGAAAATTCTACATCACTCACAGGAATTTGTATTTCTAAAAGTGAAGCATAACAGAAAAGAAGGATTAGAAGGCAAGACTTATAGTGTAATGACAAACAAGCTGTTTAGAAGAAAGTATCCACAATGGGCACTTCAGAAACTTTATTTCCTTGAAGTATTAAAGGGAAGGGGGTTTTAGGTAAAGGGAAGAGAGATAGGAGGACAGAATTGTTTAAAATAGATTAAGATAAAATGACCAAAAAGACAGAGTACTATGCTTACAAAAGAAGAGGAAAAAGATTTTAACTTGAAAAAAACCAATAGAGACAAATGGAGAAAAATAGAAACCTCACTCATAATTTTAAGTGTTAATGGATTAAACAATACATAAAATGTAAAAGAGATAGACTGAATGAGAAAACAAAATCCCACAGTTATGCTTACATCTATCATATCAGTTGAATTTTAAAAAAGGCAGGAGTTGCAATTATACATTTTAATGAAAAAAAATTTAATATCCCATAGTATGTATCTATAGGAATACATGAAGAAGGGGTGTAGGGTGTGTTCAGAAAAAACTAGTACCTCTGGTGTGATGGTTGCTGAGCGCTTTTCAGGGATGTTTTCTACCTTTGGTGTCTACCTATTTCACCCAACTCTCATCTGTGGCTCCAAGAAGCTGTAGCATATGCAGTAGCCACACCCTGGTAAACTGTTTCAGCAGAAGGGCTAAACCAGGTTGAGGTTAACCAAGGTATCATCCAGTTGGTGAACTGGAGAGTGTCTACCTCAATCATGTGAAGACTTCTCCTGGTGGAATGGGCAGATGAGAATAATTTGTTCTGATAGTTACGAATACAGATGAATCAGGTTCTGTGGAGTCCTTAGAGCTTGGTCAGACATTGAAGATGCCAAGGTCATCCACTGCATCTTGAGCCATCACCAGTCATCTTAATTCTGTCCTGTCACTGGACTGTGATGACTTTGGAGGAGAGAGTGAGACTGACAACTTCATGCATCTCTGCCTCACTTAAATCCAATTTACACACAAATCAAAAGACATCGCCCATACTATTTCACCATTCAGAGAACACAACTACGATGGGCTGGTCATGTTGTTCAAATGCAAAATGTATGCTTGCCAAAAAGACTGTTTTATAGGGAACTCACACAGGGCAAGTGTTCACAGAGTGGACAGAAGAAACGTTACAAGGACACTCTCAGGGTCTCAAGAACTTTGGAATTGATTGTGTGACATGGGAGACAGTGGCACAGGACTTCTTGGCATGGTGTGCCCACATCAGAGAAGGTGCTGTGCTCTGTGAGTAAAGTAGAATTGAAACAGCTCAAAGGAAATGCAGGATGTGCAAATTTGGAGTACCCACCCCAAATGTTCATGCAGAGTATTTGTGCTGGACCTGTGGTAGAGCATTCTGAACTCACAATGATTTGATCAGCCACAGTTGGAAACACTGAAACTTGACTCTAGCACAGTGATGTATTTTGGTCCTCTTTGAGAACAAAGGGCAACAACCAAGCAACCAACATGAAGAATATGTGATTTTGCCATTTTCTTCTGTAAAATAAGGGAGATAAAGTAACCTGTCTTATGGTGCTTTCATGAGGATCAAATCGAGATTATTATCTCCTGTACATAAATGCTATTTAAATGTCAACTATTATTAATATAGTCCAGTCCTACCATTTGTCTGGGCAAGTTGTTTAAACTCTCTGAGCTTTATCTGTCAAGTGAAGATACTGATTTGTGTTTTGCCTACCTTAACAAGGTTGTCAGGAGGATTGATTGAGAATAGATGAGGGAAATCCTACCTGTAAAGCAAATGTCAAATACAAGGGATTGAGGTGTGATTTGTACTTTCTAGGCAGGTCAGGATCTCACTGTATTGCAATTTTAAAAAATTAATTTTTTTGTTACATTTTAAGTTCCAAACTTAAGTCTCCCTCCCGTCCTACCTACCCTATGCTAGAGAAGGCCACTGGTTCACACCAACACACACATACACATACCATATATACTATTATATGCTGTATATACATATACTATATATAGTATATATTCATATATATACATATACATAGAGTGTATGTGTGTGTGTGTGTGTGTGCGTGTGCGTGTGTGTGAAGCCATACTTTGCAAACTATCTTATTTGTTCTTTCTCCGGAGGTTGATAGCATCTTCCTTCATGGATCTCTTGTAGGTGATTTGAGTATCTATAACACTCAAAATAGCTTAGTCATTCCCATTAACTCTTCAAACAGTATTGCTGTTACTATATACTATGTTCTCTTGGTTTTACTCATTTCATGCAAGTCTTTCCAAGTTTTTCTAAAATCAGTTAGCTACGTGGAGGAGTAAGCAAGAAATCCCCCAAACTCTCCCACATTCAACTCCAAACAACTATAATATAGCACCTCAAAATGAATCTTGGAAGGGCAGAACCAACAAAAATGTAGGGTAAAAAAATTTTCCAGTCCAAGACAATTTGTCAAGTCCACAGAAAAGGTCTGTCTCATTCAGATTATGGGGAGTACAATACAGATAGGCAGTGTTCCAGCAAGTCAACAGTGAGCCCTGCTTCAGTAAGTCAGTGGGAGGTCCTGAGCCTCAGCCCAGGTAAGTGACCAAGGCACTTTGACTCTACCAGGGCAGCCTGCCCACCCAGAGCCCCAGCACAGTCCCCTCCACCTTCCACAGGCCTAGCACAGACCCTCCCTTCAAAACTTCCTCCATGTGCCCTGACAAAGAACCTGCCCCACCCCCTGAAGTCCCAGTGGAGCACTAGGCTAATAACCAGGCCCCCCATAGCCCCAGTACCAAGCCCACCCCAGGTTCTGGCATAGCACTAGGCAAGTGGCTGAATTCCCTTTGGCACCTGCACAATACCAGGAGAATAAAACTTGGGAGAGTACCCCTTTTGCCTTAGGGGTAGAACTCAACTGTAAAAGTAATAAAATAGACTGGAAAAGATGAACAAAACAAAAACAAAAAATAACCTTACCATAGAAATTTACTATGGAAGGTCAAGACACAAACTCTGTCATTTCTTCTAAACTCTGACATCAATAAAATAAAGAGCAGATTAACGAATTGGGCATGCAAGTAAAAAAAAAAAAACTAGAAAAAAGAACAAATTAAAAATCCCCAATTAAGCACCATATTGGAAATCTTGAAAACCAAAGGTGAGATTAATAAAATTGAAAGTAGGAAAACTGATCCAACCATTTTGGAGAGTGATTTTGAACTTTATCCAAAGGACAATCAAACTGTGCATACTCTTTAATCCAGCAATACTACTACGAGGTCTATATCCCAAATAATTCACAAAAAAGGGAAAAGGACCCAAATGTGCAAAAATATTTATAACAGCTCTTTTTGTGATGGCAAAGAATTGAACATTGAGGGGATGCCCATCAATTGGGGAATGGCTGAACAAGTTGTGGTATATGAATGTAATGCAATCCTGTTGTGCTATAAGAAATGACAATCAGGCAGATCTCAGAAAAATCTGGAAAGACTTATATGAACTGATGCAAACTGAAGTGAGCAAAACCAGGAGATAACTGAACACACAGTAACAATAACACTGTTTGATGATCAGCTATGATTGACTTAGCTCAGCAATTCAATGATCCAAGACAATAGTGAAGAACTTGATGGAAAATGCTATCCACATCCACAACTGTGGAGTCTGGTTGCAGATTGAGACATATTATTTTCACTTTTTTGTGTATTTATGTGTGTGTGTTTGTGTGTGTGCATGTGTAGTTTTCTTCTTTTGGTCTATTTCTTTTTTCACAACATGACTAATATGGAAATAGATTTTACATGATTGCACATATATAACCCATATGAAATTGCTTATCTTCTTAGGGAGGGGAGAAAGAAGGAAGGGAGAAAACTTGGAACTCAAAATTTTTGTAAAATGAATGTTAAAAATTGTATTTACATATAATTGAAAAAATACTATTTAAAAAGAAAAATAATAAAATCAACCAGCTCATTATTTCTTAAAGCACAGTTGTATTCTATCATAAACATATACCACACAAGTTCTTTAGTCATTTCCAAATTAATTTCCAGTTCTTTGCCACCACAAAGAGAGTTACTATAAACTTTTTAGAACATTTAGGTCCTTTTCCTTTTTCCCTGATCACCTTGGGAAATGGACCTAATAGTGGTATTGTTGGACAGTATTGTACTTTCACAATGATGTCCTTCAATGCCACCTGCACAAAGTAATCCTTGGACATAGGGTGTTGCTGAAAAGTGTCAGTGGTTACTTCAACTGTGCACACATTTGCCTTACCTCTCTCCCACCCTCTACTCATCATTCGTAAGAGATCAGAAGTTTGTTCCCAGAGCCCATACAGATAGGTTTGTGTGGGGAGATCCCAGGCTAGCAATAGTGGAAGGGGAGGCACCCCACTGACTTGGCAAACAGTGTCCAAAAAGATCATTACTCTTCATCTCTTGTTCTACTCATAGATTAAAAATTCACAGGAAGTTATATATACAATATGTCTCAGATGAGTTCAAAGTTGATTGGGGGTGGGGGTGGGATGAGAAATACCTTCTCTATAACCTAAGTGAGACCAGATTCCTCTCCATCTCCATCTCTTCCCCTCCCAGTGTGCCTCAGGATAAAAAAATGCAGTCAGAAACTTCTTAATAAAGTCTTCTCTTGATGCCAGAGAAGCAGTATCATTAAAGCGAAAGGTACATATCAAAGCAACCAGGCATTCAAAGGAAAGACAGGATGCTGTAAAATGTGGCCTCAGCAAAATATTTTCACACTGAATGTTGAAAATATGTGTTTATTTCTTCTCCAAGGAATCTTTTTTTTTTGGTGATTTTTATGTGTATGACTTTATTTTTTGGGATGGAAGTACTCAGTTTTAATATATACAATCCACAGGGTCAAAGAGTTTCATTCCTGCTTTTGTCAACTAGTACTGATATGATCAAATAATTATTTTCTAGCAAGCGATGGTATAGCCCCAGGAGGCAATGTCACACAACTTGACTGTGTACAAGGGGGAAGATAAAAAAAGACCCAAGTAAAGGAGGCCAATGATAAACCATTTATTGAAGAAAGAAAATCAGTGAATGTTTCCTAGCAGATATATTCAGATTACAGTCTCCCATATTTTCCTCTGGAAGGAAAAATGGTGAGTGAATAAAAGTGAAAAGTGGGTAAGTTGGGGAGAGACAGGCCAGATGGAGAGGACCAACCACATGTGCAGCTACAGGACAGGACATTCTAATAGGAATTTCAAGCCATACAATGAAAGAAATTGACTCAATCTGACCTTTGTGTTAACATGATTATTTATTTATGAAAATAACGTGGCTTCAAATGCTTTTCAGTCCTGGTGCTACTTTTATTTTTTTTAATTTAAATTAATTTTTAAAAAAATTTTAAGGGCATTTAGTCCAAATCCAAATCCCCAGTCAAAGGCCAATCACTACATAGCCAAGTGACTCTCTTTATTTAAGGGTTTTTCTAATCATAGCAAATCAGAGAAATTAATTTCATGGTATTGATCTTCTTGTTGATGTTTCAATTCATTCTTTTTTTAGATATGGGCTATGATCTGGCATCTTCTCAAGACAAAATGTTCAGAGTGGCGTTGGAAGTAGACTTAAGGGTCTCTCCCAAGTGAGCTCTCGCTCCTACTATGTAAGGAAGAAGTTGGAATTAAAGGTCATAATTTAATTCAGGAGTGTACTAGACTAGTTTCTCATGGCGCAAGGGAATGTAACTATAAAATCAGTGAGCAATGAAGTTGTCTGTGATCCCAACGCACCTTCTTTCAGAGATGAAAGATCTAAGTCTAATGCTCTACCAGATGGTTTGGTACTTTGAGATCCTTCTGCCCAACCCGTGGTCATTCACTTGTCACTGAAATTTGAGGGGTAAAGGGAGTCAGGGAGGACAGTGAAAGATGATGAAGATCTGCTATTTAGTAACTTCTGTTTCTTTAATTGTTTTTAACTTGAATGTGTGGCTAGACTCCCGGAGCCAGCTCTCAGTTCCTCTCTGGAGTTGAACAATTTTGCACTTTGGCATAAAGAGATTGAATGCAGGCATTTCTTCCCCCTTTTCTTTCATGTTCATAAGCCTCAGATCAAGTTCCCTCTCTTTTCTCAATATTGAAACACAGATGGACCAAACTCCCTCCCTGTGCTTCCTTTCCAGATGTTCCACGGCTTCCTTTCTGCTATTTTTTTTCTTGCTGCATGCTGATATAGCGGCTGTTACTGGAGGAATAGCCACATTGCTGGAACCCTTCCTGATCTTGTCAGAAACAAATCTAGATTCTCTAAGATTTGCTATGTTTCTGACATACCCCACAGTAAGTCGGTATGATCCAGTTCCTTTTCCTTATCTCAGTGCCATCCCACTCATGGCCTCTGGGAACTGAAGAAAGAATTATTGAGATGGGGCTGAGCTGGAGAGCCTCTTCAGTTCTATAATAGGGAATGAACCCTGCAGAGTATATGGCCTCTTCATTGAACAAAGGGACATCCACTTGGCTTTCTTCGGGGGTTTCACTGGAGAGGAGCACAAGGGGACTACAAGGAAGAGAGTTCTTGGGCAAGGAATGGAGATCAAAATTTGGTTTAAGATTTAGCAAGGAGGCCTGAAAAGGAAGCACAACACTCCAGGTTAAAAGAGGAAAATAAGATCCAGTGCTGGAAGAGATATTAAGGAACAACTAATTAAGGATGTTCATTGAATAGATATGAAAATTCAAGTCTGGAGCGAGGATATGCATTACTATACGTTCCTGGACAAACTGTAATATGGGCATAATAAACGTAAACTTTTTTGTATTTAATGACATTTTAGATGGAGAGATTTATCTATAGATACAATACAGATAAAATAAATACCTCTACCCATATTTATAATGTAGGTGTATATTAAGATATCTATATAAATATGTTTAACATAAATATATGCATAGCACTTTCACATAAAGATAGATATTTAAAGCATTTAGAGATAGATAGGTGGGTGGGTGGGTGGGTGGATGGATGGATGGATAGATAGATGGATGTGTAGATAGATGGATAGATAGAAAGAAAAAAGATAGATAAGTGGGTAGGTGGATGGATGGATGGATGGATGAATGGATAGATGGATAAAGATACTTAAAAGCACTTGTTCCATGATCACACAGCTATTATATGTCACGGGTAAGTTTTAAATCTGGAATCCTCCTGACCCTAGGTCCAGTACCCTTTTACTATATACTTGATTCAGATAGGATCTTGGTATGTGAAAATGTTTTAAATATTTATATCAATATGAATATGAAAGTGCTTTAAATATACACAAGTAGATTATGTGTTATGTATAGCTACATATAGATATTGTCTATATATATACACATACATATGTAAATCTATAGGATATATATACTCAGATAAGTGTGTATATACATACTTACCTATAGAGATTTAAAGCACTTTCAGATGCATCTATCAATTGATAGATGATTGATAAATTGATATTTAAAACTCTTTCACATTCCTTTAATTCTATTAAAATGAGGCAAAGAGATAGTGGAAAGGACATTTCCTGCAGTCAGAAAATATCTGGATTACAATCTTCCCCCTCACCATGGGAGCAAGTCACTTCACTTGTCTAAAAGAAGTTTCCTAATTTGTAGAATGAAGATAATAATACCTCCAAGGACTTACCCCACAAAGTTGTCATAAGTTTCAAATGAGATCATGGAGGTAAAGAATTTAAGTACTCACAGCAGCCCTGTGAGGTAGGCGAGCAGGTGCTATTATCTTCATCTGACAGACAAGGAAACAGATACAGAGACTGATGACTGAGGCCATGAAGCTTCTGGGTAGCCAACCTGGGATTAGGAGCCAGGAATCTTTTCCACTTTCCTGCATTACATTCACCAGCAGAGTCAAAGACCCCAGAATTTGGCTCTACCAGAGTAGTTTACAAGGACAAGCCTTTATCCTTTTCCCCATTTAAAACTTTGTGAGTAAACAGTTGGACAGATCTTGTGGGCAAAGACCAAGTCTTCCAAGTCCCTCTCCTTGCCAAAGGAGAGGGAGGGATTCCAAACAGAACTTACTCTACAGTTTTGAATGCTAAGTTTTCTATTAGCATCTCCGCTTTTTTCTTCATTTCTGGATTTTCTCCTGTGGACTTTATATAACCTGCTCCGTAGAAGTGGGCTTACTAAGAATTCATCCTGAGATCGATAATATGGAAAAAATCCAATGGAGGGAACCAAGTGTTTCTGGTCTTCATTATGCCTAACGTTAGTTAAACTCCTGCATTTTTTTTCCTTGGAGATTTCTTCTTCCTGGAGACAAAACCCCAAATTCAAAGTTGATGATGGTTCATCAGAGGTCCCTTCAAATGTTCTAAAGTATGGTAAGTATTCCAAAGACACAGCTGTCTTTGGTGTGGATGATTTCCTGGTGTTGAAAACAGCCCTGGTATTAGGGGAATCCTCAGATGACCGTAAAGGGGACATAAGTGTCTTCCCATAGGGGATCACAGAGGTAGGTTTCTCCTTGGTCTTATTTTTCTTCTGGAAAGTCTGGAACAGAGAGATAAAATATCTTTTGATTTTTGACCTTCTACAGTCATGAACTGACTTCCTTCAAATGAACTTATCATCTTTCCCCTAAATCTTCCTTCCCCCAACTCCAGGCAGACTAGAGTACTACTTATACATCCTCCACTCTTGTCACACTCTCTTCTAACACACCATCTCTAATACCTGAAATTGACTTCAGGTGCCCCCTGTTAACCAATCAGAATTTATTAAGCACCTCGTATATGCCAGGCAATGTGCTTGATATTTGAGATACAAATACAGAGAATGAAATAATTCCTAATCTCAAGATTACATTCTAATAGGAAAAATATATATATACATATACACACATATATATTCACCCATATATACAAAAATATAAATATATATATACACACATGTGTATATATATTCACATACACACAGATGTGTGTATAGAACATATAAATATACTATGAAGCATAAATATAAAGTGAGTAAAGGTAAACAAATGTAAAGTAGTTAAATACAAGGTATTTTTGTAAAGTAGTTAAATACAAGGGATAATAGAAATTAGGGAGATCAGGACAGACTTTATGCACAAAATGTTGCTTGAATTCCATCTTAAAGGAAGAGAGATTCTTTAAAGAGTCCCTCACTTTGTTTAAGGTCCAATTCGGGTGCCACCATCTTGAAATGAGGGAGCACAGAATGATTAGTAGAGCGCTAGAGTTAGAATAACCTGGATTAGAATCCTCCTTCAAACACTTAACCTTTGACAGTCATTTAATGTATCCGAGCCTCAGTTTTCTTAATCTGTAAAATGGTGATAATAATAAGAGCCACCTCACAGAGAAGCTGTGAGGATCAAATGTGTAAGAAATGCTTTGGAAACATCAAAATGTTCTATAAAAATTTTTTTTAGCAACTTAGTGGTACAGTAGATAGAGTGCCAGTCCTAGAGTCAAGAAGACTCATCTTTCTTGAGTTCAAATCTAGCTTCAGACACTTACTAGCTATGTGACCCTGGGTAAGTCATTTAGCCTCGTTTGCCTCAGTTTTCCCATCTGTAAAATGAGCTGGAGAAGGAAATGGCAAACTACTCCAGTATCATTGTCAAGACAACCCTAAAAAATGACTAAACAAAATAAATGTATACCACAATTATTATTTAAGCTTTTAGGCAAAAGTGATCTCTATCTTCCTAAATTTCTTATCCTATTTTTGCCTGTCTTCCTTGCATATATATTCTCCTTTGTATTGTATTTATAGCCTTGTAGCCCTAGCTAGATTGTTTCTTGCAAACAGTAGGCACCTAGAGTTTATAGAATGAATGAATGAGCTGCCATTGGCTCTATCAAATAGGAAGCCCCTTGAGGATGTAATCTGTGGCACTTATGACTGGATGGTGCAAGGAGAGAGAACACACAGGAACACAAGCAATCCAGAAGTTTTTCTTGGTGTAGATTGTCTTCACAAACCTTGAAAGGCCTTCTGGTTTGCCTTGGGTCTCCATACCCTATTCTCATTAAAACAAGATCAGTTTCACCTAGGCTTCTAAAGAGCAGATATACCTGGCTCACAAAAATATCTCTTAGCCCATCAAATTGGGTACAAGTAGGAAATCTCTTTTGCAATCAAGGCCGTGGGCTCTTTGAAAAAGTTTCCCACACAGAGAAAGAGGGTAAGCAATTAATCTTACTTGGAGAAGTTTTCTCTCTAGGAGTAGGATTTGTATCATATAATTTATACTTTTCATAGGTTTTCCTTTGAAACTCTCCATGGCCATGACCTTATACAATTGTTTCTCTTTTTCCATGTTTATATATATGTATATATACTTTACACCTGTATATAGCACTATATTAATGCCCAACCACATTTATATACACAATACTAGAATATTAGCACTTAAGCTCTAGATCTATGATTCCACTCTAACTTCTCCATCTTACAGGTGAAGAAAGTGAGGTTTGGATAAATAACTGAAATTATTTGCTCCACTTTATGCCAGTGACAAAATCAGGACAAGCTCTTAATCTGAGCCCTTCAGTATTTTATGCTGTCAATAATTTGGAGGTGCCATTTTTTAATTGCTATGACAACCTATTCACTTACTCTACATTCTGTAGGGCCTTACCATTCTTTCCATTTGGTGGATGTTAACACTGGAGCTAATGTTAACTGTGGTCTAAGGAAGGCAATTTCCATGTGTCCAGTCTTTTCCTTGACGGTCATTGGCTTCAGTACACAAGGGAGTCATTAGCCTCAGAGGGGGCTGGTGTTGAATCTGTCTTATCTCCATCTCCATCCATTAATTCATCAAGTAAGACCAGGGAGTCCAGCACCCCTTAAGAAGGCCAGTTCCAACTTGAGAAAAGAAATCTAAAATTCTAAAAACCGTCCCTGGTGCTTCATTTTTTTGTTCACTGGGGGGCTATTCATTGCATGAATGAGTCTCATAGTTTAAACGATGGCTACAAAGACAAGGCAAAATGTGTCCATGGAGATAGCTTTCTGCTTCCTTCTTCCTCCTCCTCCCCCCTCCCTCTCCCCATCAAGCCCACTGCTCTCTGCCCGCTATAAGAAGATTCCACCATGAAGTCATAATTGCCTTGAGGCCTTTCCCAGCTGGAAGCATGACAAGAAAGCCTGTTTCCATGGAGACACATGATGAAGTACCCAACACCTGCGTTCTTCACCTGTCCCTTAAATCAGCTTAATTTGATTCTCTGTGTGATATATTTAAGAACAAAGAAAAACAAAAACATCCCCTGGAACCAAATCAACTTTTATGAAAAGGCCTCAGTAAACTCATTCAGGGTATGAAGTTCATGATCAGGGGCAGCAAGGGGCAGTCCTGGCTGGAAACTTTGTACCCCCAAATTCTATAATCCTGATTAGTCAGGGTGGGTGTGGAATGGAGTACCTATACACTTGTGGCTGTGTAGACCTACTCTCGACTTATGAATTTCTTGATCTGGAAATGATCTTGATCTAGTTTTGTGACACATCGGTGTCTAATGTGATGTCCACTGTGGTTTTTATTTGATTTCAAACTCATATCCTACCTTAGTCATTCAGTTATCACCCAGTGAGTAAAGAGTTATAATAGAAAATTCAGTCATTTTTAGAATAGATCATATACTGAAGTATTCATAGCATCACTTTTGTGGGAGTAAAAATCTCCAAGTTTAAAGTAGATGTCCATCACTTGGGAAATGACTGAACACACTATGGTAAAGAATATTCATGGAAAGTTACTGTGCCATAAGAAATTATGAATATGAGAAATATTCAAAGACTCCTATGAATTGTTAGAAAAGAAAGACAGAGAACAAAGCAAACTAAAAGGACAATCAACTGAATCAGTACAATAAAGCAAATGAAATATAAGTAAAAAGGGGAAAAACCCTAAAAGATAGCCAGACTTTGATTTATTACAATGACCAGTTTGGGTCCTGAAGAACAGATGATAAATGACACTTCCTTCAGTAGAGTGGGATTGGGCATGTGAGAAATGGTCCCTACTTTAGACCCCATCACTTTATCAGTCAATTTTGCTTAAACATATGTCCTTGACACAAGAAAGGGTTCAATGGGGGAGGAATCAAATTGGTAAATGACTGGTATAAAGCAGAGAAATCAAACTCATGGCCCATGCTTGGGAAACTTATAACTCTGGTGTATAGGACAAAAGCTATCAAAGAAAATTTTAAAATACTAACATTCCAAAATAACCCATGAATGCAAACAAGGATATCTCATAAACTTTAGGAATTCAAAGGGCAGTTAGGTGGTGTAGTAGATAAGAGTGTTGACCCTAGAGTCAGAAAGACTAAATCCATTCTGAGACACTAACTGTGTGACCTTGGATAAGTCACTTAACCCTGTTTGCCTCACTTCTTCATCTGTAAAATAGGCTGGAGAAGGAAATGGCAAACCACTTCATTTTCTCTTCAAAGAATACCCCAATGGGGTCATAAAGAGTTGGACACAACTGAAAAATATCTGAACAACAAAAATAGGGATTCAAAAGGCAAGATGGTTATGGAATCATAAGCTTTAAAGCTGGAAGAGAATTACCTAGTGTGGAACATTCATTTTTACAGATGAGAAAATTATCCCAGAAAGGGAAAGTGACCTTCCTTCATTGCTCTCACTTGGCAACCTCATCAGCTCCCATAGGCTGATGATCATCAATTTCATCTCTAACCAGATAATTTCCAGATCTACATGTCCAACTCTGCTTTCTTTAACTCAAATTCTGTATCATCAACTACATATCAGACATTTTGAACTGAATGTTCTATAAACATCTCAGATCCAACTTACCCTGAGTCACATACATTATGGTTCCTTCTCATACCTACCTCTCTTATTTATTTAGAAAGCACCACCATCCTTCCATCTACTTGTGTTTATATCCTAGGTGACATCCTTGACTCCTCCCTCCCCACACACAGTATATCTAATCAGCTGCCAAATCTTATCTTTCCTATCCTTTTCCTAATAACACATGTCTAGCATCCATAATTTTTAATTCATCCATGCAGCCCCTCTGCTGTTCAGGTCCTCATCACCTCCTGCCAAGACTATTTCAAGTAGCCTTAGACTTGATCTCTCTCCCCTCCAATCCATCTTCCACATAAGTGACAAACTGATTTTCCTGAAATCATGGACCTGACTATGTCACCCCCCCCAATAAATCCCAATGTTTATTACATCTAGGATCCTTCATTTAACACTAAAGATCTTAACTACTTGGCTCCATCCTTCCTTTTCAGTCTCATTTCACATTATTCCCTTCAGCATACTCTGGTTCAGGTAAGCTGACATTTTCCTTGTTCCTCACTCATGACATTCCAATGTTTTATCTCCATGCCATTATACCGACATTCAGTATTGATATCATTTCTTTTTTTTTTTTATGATTTCTGACTTTTTAAAATATAAATTTATTTATTTAACTTTTTACATTCATTTTCACAAAATTTTGGGTTCCAAATTTTCTCCCCTTTTATCCCCTCCCCCCCACCCCAATACACTGAGCAATCTAATTTTCCCTATCACCAATCTGCCCTCTCTTCTATCATCCCTCCCTTCTCTTGTCCCCATCTTCTCTTTTGTCCTGTAGGGCCAGATGACTTTCTATTCCCCATTACCTGTATTTCTTATTTCCTAGTAGCAAGAACAATACTAAACAGTTGTTCCTAAAACTTTGAGGTCCAAATTCTTGCCATCCCTCCCTCCCCACCCATTCCCTTTGGGAAGGCAGGCAATTCAATATAGGCCCTATCTGTGTAGTTTTACAAATGACTTCGATAATAGTCATGTTGTGTAAGACTAACTCTATTTCCCTCCACCCTATCCTGCCCCCCATTGTTTCTATTCTGTCTTTTGATCCTATCCCTCCCCAAGAGTGTTGACTTCAAATTGCTCCCTCCTCCCATTGCCTTCCCTTCCATCATCCCCCCCACCCTGCTTATCCCCTTCTCCCCCACTTTCCTGTATTGTAAGATAGGTTTTCATACCAAAATGAGTGTGCATTTTATTCCTTCCTTTAGTCGAATGTGATGAGGGTAAACTTCTTGTTTTTTTTCTCAGCTCTCCTCTTTTTCCCTCCACTAAAAAGTCTCCTGCTTGCCTTTTGAATGAGATATAATTTACCCCATTCCATTTCACCCTCTCTCCTACCACTACATTTCTCTCTCACCGTTTACCTTAATTTCTTTTAAGATATGGTCCCATCCTATTCAATTCACTCTGTGCTCCCTGTCTCTGTATGTGCATGCATGCATGTGTATATGTGTGTGTGTATATGTGTGTGTGTGTGTGTGTGTGTGTGTGTGTGTGTGTGTGTGTGGTCCCACCAACTACCCAGATACTGAAAAGTTTTAAGAGTTATAAATATTGTCTTTCCATGTAGAAATGTAAACAGTTCACCTTTGGTAAGTCCCTTCTGACTTCTCTTTGCTGTTTACTTTTTCATGCTTCTTCTCATTCTTGTGTTTGAAAGTCAAATTTTCTTTTCAGCTCTGGTCTTTTCATCAAGAATGCTTGAAAGTCCTCTGTTTCCTTGAAAGACCATATTTTCCCCTGAAGTATTATACTCAGTTTTGCTGGGTAGGTGATTCTTGGTTTGAGTCCTAGTTCCTTTGACTTCTGGAATATCCTATTCAACCTTTCAACCCTTAATGTAGAAGCTGCTAGATCTTGAGTTATCCTGATTGTATTTCCACAATACTGGAATTGTTTCTTTCTAGCTGCTTGCTTGATATCATTTCTCACCTTCACCTCAGACTTCTGGAATCTCTGCCTTTTCTTCAGGATTCAGATCAAATACCACCTTCTGTATATCTTCAAGATCCTTCCTCCCACAAGGATTGCCTCCTTTCTGTTTTGTATGAGTTCTATATACCTGTATATGTGAATGTTGTTTCTCTCAATAATAATAATTATTATTAATAACTTGCATTTATAATAACTTAAGGCTTACAAAATGCTTTACAAATATTATTTCCATTTATATTCATAATAACTCTGAGAAGTAAATGCTATTACTATTTCCATTTTACAGATGAGGAAATTGAGGTAGATGGAAGTCAAGTGACTCACCCAGAGTCATACAACTAATAAAAGCCTGAAACCAAATTTGAAATCAAGTCACCTTGAATCCAGACCCAGAGCTCTAACCATTGTGCCACTTGACATTAGAATGTAATTCTCCTTGAGGGCAGAAAGGAGCTGATTCATTTTTCTTTTTGTGCCTCTAGCACATAGCAGAGCGCCTGATATATACCAGACTTGTTGATTGATTCTTTGCCCAAGGTTATCCAAATAGTTAATATGAGGGTCTGAATTTGAATCCAGGTCTTTTAGCTCCAAAGTCAATGTTCTTTTCACTACATGACAATGTGGATGTTCCCTGTTCTTATTGTTTGTCCTTTGTTCTCGAAGAGGACCATGACATCAAAAAGGCAGGATCATGTAAAGTCACCAGCCTTACTCTCTCCTCCAGAGCCATCTGGGCCCAGTGACAAGATATAGATTAGCATGACTGGAGATGGCCTTGGATGTGGTGGATATACATGTTACAGCCAGATGTGTAACCTATATGCAAAAGCCTCATTACAACCCAACATTCTTGAGGGCAGTTTCTTTCATCTTGTATATTATCTGCCATATATTTCAGCCATGTTGTCAAATGCTTCCAATGAGGATGAACACAGTATCAAGGTCAACTACTGTACTGATGGCAAGTTCATCAAGTTGCAAAGACTACATGCCAAGACCAGACTGGAGGGAGTGTTGGTGCATGATTTTCTGTTTGAAGATAATTGCACACTCAATGCAACCTCTGAAGCTGAAATAAAGCAACATATGGAACCATTTCCTGTTGCTTGTGCTAGTTTTGGCCTGATAATCAATACCGAGAAAACACAGGTGCTCCATCAGCCACACCATACTACAATAAATGCAGAAGTTTTGAATGCTATGGATAAGTTCACTTACCTTGGTAGTGTATTTTCCAGGGACGTACATGTTGACAGTTAGATTGACACATGCATTGTCAGAGCTAGCTTAGTGTTTGGGAGGCTCCGAAAAAAAAAAGTTAGAGAGAGAAGAGTATTAGAGAAGTATTAGACTGACTACCAAACTGAAGGCCTACAGAGCCATTGTGCTGGTTTCATTGCTGAATGCCTGTGAAACATGGACAGTCTACCAGCACCATGCCAGAAAACTGAATTGCTTTGATTTGAACTGTCTTAGGAAGATTCTGAGGATCACCTGGTAGGAAAAGGTACCAGATACTGAGGTCCTTGCTCAAACTAAACTGTCAAGCATCCGAACTATGCTTCAGAGGGCACAACTCCAATAAGCTGGCCATGTTGTTCGAATGCAAAATGTATATTTGCCAAAAACACTATTTTATGGAGAACTCATATGGGGTAGGTGATCACATGTTGGCCAGAAGAAGCAATACAAGGACACGCTAAAGATCTCTCTCAAGAACTTTGTATTTGTTTGTATGACATGGGAGACACTGGAAAAGGACTGCTCAGCATGGCATGCCCACATCAGAAAAGGTGTTGTGCTCTATAAGCAAAGCAGAATTGAAACAACACAAAGGAAATGTAGGATGCACAAATTTGGTGTAACCACTCCAAATGTTCACACAGACTATCTATGTCCAAACTGTAGTAGAGAATTCTGAGCTCCTATGTCTGATCAGCCACAGACGTAGACCTTGAAGCTTCACTTTATCATGGTGATGTCATTTTGTTCCTCTTTGAGAACGAAGAACAACAAACCAACCAACCACCAACCATTTTATCTGCCAGAACTTATTTCCCCCAATACCAGCTAGCTTGCTCGATTGGGCAACTTCATCTGTATTTTGATGATAGGCTATGATGACACTTCTGTGTCCAGTTGTCTCTGGGACACCTAAAGCATTTTTGACCTGAGTTACCAAATTCCTTTGTCCATGTCATGGAAGAGTAGAGCGGAATTTTCCAAGAAGAGGCATGCACACCTTAGGTGCTAGGTAGAGCTGAGTTCTCAACACTATCTCTTGTCTGTACAAGTCAACTGAAATACAGTGGGGAATCTTTTTATTCTTACGAAAACCACTCAATAAGTCTTAGCAATAATCAAATCATGTTTAAAGGAATCGAGAGGGAAAATATTTTCTTTTTTTAAAATTCTTTAAATTAAAATTTTGAAATCAATCAATGAAGTTTTATTGATGATTTTTATTTTTACAACTCTGTCATTTCTGTATCTCACCCTCAGCCCAACATAACCCCCAACAGTGGAATTAAACACTTTTATGAGAAAGTGAAAATAATGTTGTAGTGAAATGATTTGAATTTGTATGAAATCCTTTTTCTTTATAGAGTCTATAGACTTCATGTCAAGAGAGACATGTTTCATTACCTTTCCTTTTAAACCAAAATTAGTCATTACAATTATTCAGAATTCAAAATCCTTTCAGCATTCTTTTTATGATTGTATTTGTGAGTATTGTTAAGTCTCTTCCTTTTAATACAAATTTGTATCAATATCTTTTATGTTGCATCACTTACATTTTCCATGGAATCCTCATCTCCCATAGAGATATCACTTAAAATAAGCAATAAAAAGAGGAAGAAGAAAAATGTTTTTCGAAACTACCCAATATATAGAAAAAGTCTAATTTTATATACAGTATTCTACACTGATAATACCCTAGCTCTGCCAATAAGCAGGGAATGGTACCTTTTCATCACTCTTCCTTGGGGTCAAGTTTAGTTGTAATTTTGCAGCATTCAGTTTTGATGATTTTTGTTGGTGGTGCTATTGTGCTCTCTATTTACATAATATACATATAAATATACATATGTCTGCATATATGTATATGTGAGTGCATGTGTGCACACATGTGCATGTGTAGGTATATGTATTGGATTTCTGGTTCTGCTTTCCTCACTTTTTATCTGTTCACATGTCTTTACACGGTGCTCAGTGTTCATTATGTTTATCATTTCTTACAGAACAACAATGTTCCATTTATTTATGTACCACAATTTTTTTTAACTGTTTCCTGATTGACAGGCATTCCCAATTCTCTTATAAGGAAGATCAAGTACTAGTATTTTAAATAGCATGGGAAATGAAGGTCAGTCTTGTGAGCCTTAGTTATAAGCAGAAGGACATCTACAGAATGAGTTACAGTGATAAGTTGTTTCCAAGACAACGCTTTTTAAATTCCTACAGTCCCCTCCAACTCAGCCCTATGCTTGACCCGCAAAGAATGTGGTTGGCCTTTTATGTTATTTCTTTTTTATTACAATCACTATTTAACTGAAGGACTTCAGGAGGTTTCTATGGCAACCACTCAATCCTCTTGGTGAGCACACCCACTGCAGCAGATTCAGACCTATCACATGTGTTCATTTGTTGACATTCCATTCACATTCTGGTATGGCCAGATCCCAAGAGCCACCAGTAAACAGGATCAAGGAAGGTTCTAGGTCAGCAACCAAAGTCACAGTAAAGAGACTTCTCACTTCCGTTATACTTTAAGGCTTACCCTCAAAGAAACACTGAAACAGTAGAGCCAAGTATTAACATTCCTGTTTTTCAGATAAGTCTCAGAGAGGTTAGATAAATTTACTTGAGGTCACACAGAAAAATTCAAAACACAGATTGGAAACCAGGATTCTTTTCTTCAAAAGAGTCCCATCTTCTTTTCACCACACTGTGATGCCTTGATAGTTTTTTTTTAAATCATATTGATCCCAAAATATACCTGGGCCCCTTATTCATTTCTGTGCATCCCTCCTCATTCTTCTTCAGTACAAAAACCACTGAGGTGAGATAACAATAAAAGGCATTCCCAGGATGTCATCCCAGAGGTGGCTATTACTGTTACTGGGTTGAAAAGGACCTTCCAGTCACTCTGCAATGATTCAAGACCTACATGTACATTAAGACAGTACATATTTAAAAAGGAAAAAAAGGGGATAAAGTTATGAAATAAGGGGGAAAAGGGGATGAAGAGTGCAATTGTCTTTCGTCGATCTCCAAGGTACCTTCTGATTCTAAGTCCTATGATGTTGGTATAATAAAGTAGAATACAATAAAAAGAAGGGGAAAAAAGACAGTACCAGGTCCACCTGCTGTGATGTACACTTCTCTGATATTGATAGTACGAGTATGTCCACTCTCTGAACTCCTGCAATAATTTATTACTTCTACCAATTAATTTTGGAATTTTATCACATACCACCTTGTATTGTTCTCAAATGTATCTTCCTTGTGTTTTAGAGACATCTAGATGGCATGGTGGATAGAGCACTGCTAAAAGCAACCAGAATACTGCAAATCATCTGTGTTTGTCTCCAGGCAGCATCCCAGGACACACTACTTCCTGCCTTCTGGCTATTTTTCTAAAGCACCCAACATTCCATCTTGTGCCTCCTCACTCTTGTACCTACTCCCACACACATACAACAACATTGACGGCTAGATGGACCTCTTCCCATTCACTGTTTCTCTGATTGAATTCATTCCCTAATGAGTAGCTTACTCCCACCACCTCTTAGATATTAGCATGTATTCTCTTTGATCTTTGATCATCTCTTTGATACTTAGCCCCAGTATTTCTAACCAGATGTTTACTGTCTCATGCTCCCATACCTGGACCCTATATTCCCCATGTCTCCTCCTCTTCTTCTTCTACATGCCCTGTTGAACTCCTGTTCTATAATTTAAAAAGAATGTCTTTTCATTTTAGAACTCTTTTACTCCTTTACTTCCCATTTTATTGGTACTCAATGAGACTTGGCCAATATGTGACACTGCATCCCTTTTTAGCACGAGCTGCATTTTACTTCATATTCATTGGTCCCAGTGAAGGAGTCATAACATATCTTGGCACATCCAGACTCTATTTCTAACACTCAGCAAGCTCTATTCTTTTGAGGTTTGATCTATCCAAATTTACTATCCAACCCAGATCCAGTGAGCTCCAAGACATTCTCTCTCCTTTAATGAGTTAAATGCCTGACTCACAATCTCCTTCCCCACTCTGACTCTATGACGTTATAGATACATGTTGATAGTCCCATACATATCCTGAATTACCAGTTCTTCAATCAGTTCACCTCCTATACCCCTCCACACCACCTCAACTACACAGCCATACCCTTGATTTTGCCACAGCCCAGAAGTATTCAAGTTCCATTTTTATGAACTCTGAAATTATTTTATAATCTTTCCTCAATCCACTTTTCCCTATGCATTATAACACAACTCTGTTATACCTTATGTCTTCCTATACTTTTGTACTTTCTCAAAACATAAATTCTACACGGACTATACTTCTCCCCCTTCCCAATCTTGAATATTAGTTGAGACAGTTTAATTCTATGCTATCCTATGACTGAGAGCCTTTGTCTCCTAATTGTATCATTCATCATACCTTACCAACTACCATCTGGATTATTCCTACCTTCTGCCATCTTCATTTGTATTCATATGCTGCTGAATGGACCTAGAAGACGTCACAAAACCATGACTAGGCCCACTAAAATTGTATTTTATCTAATCACAACTGGGCTCTCACTACAGCATGACAATCCTTCTATACTTCCCTAATTAATTCTCTACTGCACTTAACACAGTAGTTATGTCAAATCTCTCAGTTCTCCTTTGGTATCCCCTATTCACACTCTCTCTTCTGAAAACCTTGCTTCATACTTGACTGAAGAAAATGAGCCATTTCCCAAGAGTTCTATTTTTTTCTAATTCTCCTTCTTCACTTCATGTGTAAAGGAAAAATGGCCCTTTTTTCCTTTTCACCCACAAACACACCTCTATTTCCCCCTCTTTGAAGGAAACCTCACTAGATTCTACCATCCCTGCTAGCTATTGTCCTATATCTTTCCTTCCCCTATTGAATAAACTCCTTTATAAAAGTCATTTACACTATCTCTGCTTCCTCTTCTCTTACTCTCTTCTAAAGCATTTTCAGTTTGGCATCCACCTCCACCATTCAATAGAAGCTATGCTCTTCATTTGTCAGATATTTTCATTTGCCCTCTCTAATGCCCTCTTCATCATTCTTCTTGACCTCTTTGCAGCATTTGACACTTCCTACATTCTCTGAGATTTTGCGATGTTGCTCTCCCTTAATTTTCCTCCTATGTGTCTGACTGCTCCTTCTCAGTCTCTTTTGCTGAATATTTATTCATGTCATACTCACTAACCATCACCCCACACACACATACCTCAACCTTAAGGCTCTCTCTTGAGACTTCTTTTCTATTTTCTCTAAATTTAAGCTCATTTGGTGTTTTCATCATCTTCTATGAAAGCAGATATTCTTTATGATTATGATTCCAGATCCATATATCTAGCCCTGGTCTCTCTCCTGAATTCCAGTCTCACATCACCAACAGCCTTTTTCAACTGAATTTTGCCCATTTATGCCAAACCTCTCAATTCTCCTTTGGCACCTGCTGTTTCCATTCTCTCTTCTGAGAACTTTACTTCATACTAGACTGAAAAAATTAAGGTCATTTCCCAAGATACATTTTGAACTGAATATCAAGTATGCACCTCAAAATCAACATGTTTAACACAGAACTCAATATTACTCCAAACCCACCCCTCTTCTGAAATTCCATATCATTGTTAAGGGCATCATCAGCCTCTCAATCACAATTCATTCCACACACTCATTCCGATGCCAAATCTGCCAAATGTGCAACATCTCTTGTATTTGTCCCCTTCTCTCCACTCACATCACCATGACTCTAGTTCAGTCTCTCATTACTTCTTACCTAGACTATTATAATAGCTTCATATTTGGTCTGCTTGCCTCAAGTCTCTCCCCACTCCAATTTATCTCTCAGTTGCCAAAATGCTTTTCCTAAAGTGTGGGTCTGACCATGCAATACGACCCCATTACCAAACACACACACACACACACACACACACACACACACACATCCTCAATAAACTTCAGTGGCTCTATCATCTCTAGGATCAAATATAAATTTCCTTTTCATTTAAAGCTTTTCACAGCCTGCATCCTATTTATCTTTCCAGTACGCATATATACATATTTTGCTTTTTATACTGACCTATTTTCAGTTCCTCAAACCTGATGTTTATTGTTCTCCTTCCCTACCATTGCCTCTTAGAATTTCTAGATTCCTTCAAGACTTAAAGCAAATTCCGGGGGGTGGAGCCAAGATGACGGAGTAGAAAGACTCATGTGTGCTAGTTCTGAACCCACAGCCCATATATTTCCTGCAAGAAGAACTCCCCACAAATTCTGAAGCACTGCAAGGCCCACAGAAACACAGTGGAAAGGATTTCCGTTCCAGAGAGCCCTGGAGAGTGGTCCTCAGGGTCCATCGTGCCCCAGAAAGTGGAGCCCACCCCTGTGCTGCCCTGGCCGGACAGCCCCAGAGGAGCAGATCCAAGCAGGCTTCAGGGATGGAATCTCCGGCAGCCACGAAGGTCCCTCCGCCCACAGACACTACAGGTCAGTGAGAGAGACGTCTGGGCTGGCCAAGAGGGGAGCGAGGTGTCTCTGTGATTCGGGCCACCTCGGGAGGCAGGGGCGGAGGGAGCGGCAGAGGCAGTGGCAGCAGTGGCAGCCCCAGGGACTCCCCGAGCAGGCAGGCAGAAGTTCAGGGCCATTGCCAAAGGTCTCTGCATAAACCCTCTGAGGGAACTGAGCTTGGGAGGTGGCCCTGCACCCACCCAGGCACCGGAACTTAAGCTGACATTGAATAGCAGCCGCAACTGCTGCAGAAAGCCGATTTGAATCTCAGACCCCAAGCACTAGCTGGGCAGATCTAGGTGGGGGTGGACAGGAATCTCAGAAGTCAAGTAACTGGCTGGGAAAATGCCCAGAAAAAGGAAGCAAAATAAGACCATAGAGAGCTACTTTCTTGGGGAAGAGATGTTCCTGCCTTTCAATTCTGATGATGAGGAACTATTCTTACCATCAGGGAAAGACGTGGAGGTCAAGGCCTCTGTATCCCAGACATCCCAGGTGGATGTCCAGTGGGCTCAGGCCATGGCAGAGCTCAAAAAGGATTTTGAAAATCAAGTTAGACAGGTGGAGGAAAAACTGGGAAGAGAAATGAGAGAGATGCAAGAAAAGCATGAAAAACGGGTCAATACCTTGGTAAAGGAGACCCAAAACAATGCTGAAGAAAATAACACCTTGAAAAATAGGCTGATTCAATTGGCAAAAGAGGTTCAAAAAGCCAATGAGGAGAAGAATGCTTTCAAAAGCAGAATTAGCCAAATGGAAAAAGAGGTTCAAAAGCTCACTGAAGAAAATAGTTCTCTCAAAATTAGAATGGAACAGGTGGAGTCTAATGACTTTCTGAGAAACCAAGAAATCACAAAACAAAACCAAAAGAATGAAAAAATGGAAGAGAATGTGAAATATCTCACTGGCAAAACAACTGACCTAGAAAAAGATCCAGGAAAGACAATTTAAAATCATGGGACTACCTGAAAGTCATGATCAAAAAAAGAGCCTAGACATCATCTTCTATGAAATGATCGAGGAAAACTGCCCTGATATTCTACAACCAGAGGGCAAAATAAGGATTGAAAGAATCCATTGATCACCACCTGAAAGAGATCCAAAAAGAGAAACTCCTAGGAACATTGTGGCTAAATTCCAGAATTCCCAGGTCAAGGAGAAAATCTTGCAAGCAGCTAAAAAGAAACAATTCCAGTGTTGTGGAAATACAATCAGGATAACTCAAGATCTAGCAGCTTCTACATTAAGGGATCAAAGGGCGTGGAATAGGATATTCCAGAAGTCAAAGGAACTAGGACTCAAACCAAGAATCAGCTACCAAGCAAAACTGAGTATAATACTTCAGGGGAAAATATGGTCTTTCAAGGAAACAGAGGACTTTCAAGCATTCTTGATGAAAAGACCAGACCTGAAAAGAAAATTTGACTTTCAAACACAAGAATGAGAATAAACATGAAAAAGTAAACAGCAAAGAGAAGTCATAAGGGACTTACCAAAAGTGAACTGTTTACATTCCTACCTGGAAAGACAATATTTGTAACTCTTAAACTTTTCAGTATCTGGGTAGTTGGTGGGACAACACACACACATACACACACACATGTACATGCATGCATGCACACACACATACACACATGCACGCACATACAGAGACAGAGAGCACAAAGTGAATTGAATAGGATGGGACCATATCTTAAAAGAAATTAAGGTAAATGGTGAGAGAGAAATGCAGTGGGAGGAGAGAGGGTGAAATGGAATGGGGTAAATTATATCTCATTCAAGAGGCAAGCAGGAGACTTTTTAGTGGAGGGAAAAAGAGGAGAGCTGAGAAAAAAACATGAAGTTTACCCTCATCACATTCGACTAAAGGAAGGAATAAAATGCACACTCATTTTGGTATGAAAACCTATCTTACAATACAGGAAAGTGGGGGAGAAGGAGATAAGCAAGGTGGGGGGATGATGGAAGGGAGAGCAATGGGAGGAGGGAGCAATTTGAAGTCAACACTCTTGGGGAGGGACAGGATCAAAAGACAGAATAGAAACAATGGGGGCAGGATAGGATGGAGGGAAATAGAGTTAGTCTTACACAACACAACTATTATCGAAGTCATTTGCAAAACTACACAGATAGGGCCTATATTGAATTGCCTGCCTTCCCAAAGGGAATGGGTGGGGAGGGAGGGATGGGGAGAAGTTGGAACTCAAAGTTTTAGGAACAACTGTTAAGTATTGTTCTTGCTACTAGGAAATAAGAAATACAGTCAATGGGGGAATAGAAGGTCATCTGGCCCTACAGGACAAAAGAGAAGATGGGGATAAGAGAAGGGAGAGATGATAGAAGAGAGGGCAGATTGGTGATAGGGAAAATTAGATTGCTCAGTGTATTGGGGTGGGGGGAGGGGATAAAAGGGGAGGAAATTTGGAACCCAAAATTTTGTGAAAATGAATGTAAAAAGTTAAATAAATAAATTTTTATTAAAAAAAAGACTTAAAAGCAAATTCCACCTTCTACAGAAAGCCTTTCTTTGTCAGTACTTCTGACAGTGCCTTCCCTACTATCTACTTCCTTTCTATCTATTCTGTGTATATTTTGCATATGGAGAACCCCACACAAGGCAAGCACTTGCATGGTGATCAGAAGAAGCAATACAATAACATTCTCAAGGTCTTCTTAAAGAACTTAGGAATTGATTGCATGACATGGGAGACTCTGGCAAGCGACCAACCAGCATGATGTACCCTCATCAAAGAAGGCACTCTGCTCTATGAGCAAAGCACAATTGAAGTATCTCAAAAGAAACATGAAATATACAGATTTAGAGAATCCACCCAAATGTTCATGTGGACTATTTGTGCCCAACCTGTGGTAGAGCACTCTGAGCTCATATTGGTCTGATCAGTCACAGTCAGATACACTGTAACTTGGTTCTAACATAGTGATGTCATTTTTGTCTTCCTCAAAAATGGCCAACAATCAGCCATGGATTTTGCATGTACCAATTTCTATCCATGTTATCTTCCATATCCAAATATGTTTCCCCAGAGGGTACAGTTTTTTAAAATCTTTTCTTCATATTCTTAGAGCTGATATATAATAATAGCAGAGCTGTATATAATAATACTTAACAAATACTTTTTGATTTTTTGATGTCTCAAAGACAAGAAGAGTTGAACCCAAAGTCTTCCTGAGTCTAAGGCTGTCCCTTCACCCAGCACTTTGTGTTTTCTCTCAAGATGAAAATGATTGCTGAGAAATCAACTGAACAAATTCAAGATGAAAAGGGGGTTGTGGGAAAACAAAACCAATAGACCAGAGTTCATGTGAAAAAGTCATAGTGGGGTTAGTTGTGTGCAAGTTCCACAAGAATTTGTAGTACACCATCTTAGTCCAGATGAGCTATTAGGAACCTACATTTAAATGTCTGGTCATATTTAAAATATTAGATTGTACAGAATGAAGGAGAGGATGGTCCACTTATCTCCTGTCCTGTTCAAACTCTGTTCAAACCACATATGGGGTACTAGGTTCAGTTCTTGGCACATTTTTTAGGAAGGACCTTGATAAGCAGGAAAGTGCCCCTAGGTGAACTGTCAGTACAGTTAGAGGAATGCCTATGATGCCATGTGAGGACCAGTTGAATGAACCAAAGATGTTTAGCCTGCAGAAGAGAAAATTAAGGATGGGAATCATAGTTGTCTTCAAGTATTTAAAGGACTTTCATATTGAAAAGGAATTAAAAGTATATTATTTTTTCTAATTACATGTAAAAACAATTTTAGCATTTTTTTTCAAATTTTGATTTCCAAATTCTCTACTACCATTTCCCCACTGAAAAGGCAAGCAATTTGACATGGGTTATACATTCTGTGAAAGAAAACACAAACTACAAAAATAACAATAAAGAAAAATATCTTTGATCTGGATTCAGGCTCTACCATTTCTTTCTCAGGAAATGGATAGCACCTTTCATCATAAATCCTACAGAATTGTCTTAGATCATTGTATTGCTGAAAATAGCTAAATTATTCATAGTAGATAATCACACAATATTGCTATTGCTATGTACAATGTTCTCCTGGTTCTGCTCATTTTACTTTGCATCAAATCATGTAAGTCTTTCATATTTTTCCTGGGAGCATTATGCTCATCATTTTTTAAAGCACAATAGTGTTCCATCACAATCATATACTACACCTTTCTCAGCCATTTCCCAGTTGATGGATATTCCCTCAATTTCCACTTCTGTGCCACCACTAAAAGAGCTACTATATTTTTGTACTCATAGGTCCTTTTCCTTTTTGATGTTTTTTTTTTTAATCTCTGTGGGATACAGACCTAGTAGTGGTAATGGTTGTTCAAAATGTATGCATGGTTTTATAGCCCTTTGGATATAGTTCCAAATTGCTCTCCAGAATGGCTGAATAAGCATAAAATTTCATCAATAGTACATTAGTGTTTTAATTTTACCACATCCCCTCCAACAATTGTCATTTTCCTTTTCTATCTTATTAGCCAATCTGGCAGATGTGAAGTAGTAGAGCAGAGTTGTTTTAATTTGCATTTCTCTCATCAATAGTGATTTAGATCATTTCAAATGATATAGAGATAGCTATATAGATAGCTTTTATTACTTTGTCTGAAAGCTGCCTGTTCATATCCTTTGATCATTTATTAATTGAGCAATGGATCTTATTTCTATTTTTTGACTCAATATTCTATATGTATGAGAAATGAAGTCTTTATCAGAGAAACTCAGAGTAATTTTTCCCACCGTAATCGTTAAATTACCAACTATGTATTTCCCACCATCCTATTTTCCCCCTGTTTATCCTACTGCCTCTCTCCTTTTACCCCCCCCAAAGTGTTTTGTTTTTGACTTTTACCTCCCCCAAGCTTCCCTTCCTTCCAACACCTTCCTCTGCTTCCTCTTATTCCCTTCCCTCCCTACTCTTCTGAATGGTAAGATAAATTTCTGCACCCAACTGAGTGTGCATATTATTCCCTCTCTGAGACATATCTGATGAGATCAAGATTCATTCCCCACTTTCCCCATTTCCCCCTCAACTGTAATATCTCTTTCAGCCTTTTTATGTCAAATAATTTATCCCAATCAACCTTTCCCTTTCCCCTTCCTCCAGTGCATTATTCTTTCACATCCCTTAATTTTTTTTAGATAATCATGCTATGACATTCAATTCATACCTCTACTTTCTGTCTATTTATACTCCTTCTAACTGCCCTAATATTGAGAAAGCTTGTAGGAATCATGAAGATCATTTTCTTACATAGAAATGTAAATGCTTAACCTCATCAAATTCCTTATGATTTCTCTTTCCTGTTTACTTTTTTATGCTCCTTTTGCATTTTGTAATTGAAAGTCAAATTTTCTATTAGCTCTGGTCTTTTCTTTATAAATGATCAAAAGTTCCTTATTTCATTGAACATCCATTTTTTCCCCTGAAGGATTATACTCCGTTTTGCTGGGTAGGTGACTGGTGACTGTAACCCTAACTCTTTTGCCCTTTGGAATATCATATTTCTAGCCCTCTGATCCTTTAATGTAGAAGCTACTAAATTTTATGATATCCTGATTATGGCTCCATGATATTTGATTTGTTTCTCTTTTGGTTCCTTGAACAATTTTCTCCTTTTCTGGGAGATCTGGAATTTGGCTATAATATTTCTGAGATTTTTTATTTTGAGATCTCCTTCAGGAGTTGATTGGTGGCTTCTTTCAATTTTTATTTTATATTCTGGTTTTAGAATATTAGAGCAATTTTCCTTGATAATTTCAGGAAAAATGATGTCTAAGTTCTTTTTTATCATGAATTTCAGGTAGTTCAATAATTCTTAAATTACCTCTCCTGGAACAATTTTCCAGGAGAGTTGTTTTTTTCCATTGAGATAGCTCACATTTGACTCTATTCTTTTTCATTCTTTTGATTTTGTTTGATTGTTTCTCTAACTTCCTTAATTCAAACTTTTAAGGAATTATTTTCTTCATTGAGCTTTTGTACCTCCTTTTTCATTTGGCCAATTTTACTTTTTAAGGAGTTCTTCTCTTCAGTCATTTTTTTATAACTTTTCCCATTTGGTCAATTCTGCTTTTCAAGACATTCCTTTTATCTCTTTTTTATCATCTGGTCTATTCTGTTTTTTTAAGGTGTTATTTTCTTCAGTACTTTTTGTACCTCCTTTACCAAGCTGCTGACTTTTTTTAATGATTTTCTTGCATCACTCTTATTTCTCTTCCCATTTTTCCTCTTAACTCTCTTAATTGATTAAAAAAATCTTTTTAAGGTCTTCCATGGCCTAATTAGTTGATATTTTTCTTTAAGGCTTTAGACGGAGGAATTTTGACTTTGTTGTCTTCTTCTGAATGTATATTTTCATCTTCTTTGTCACCATAGTAACGAACTATGGTCAGAATTTTTTCTCTTGCTTGCTCATTTTCCAGCCTATTTCTTGACATCTAACTCTATGCTAAAGTGGGACTCTGCTTCTCAAGTAGAGGGGCATTGTCCCAAGCTACAGGTTTTTCATGTAACTGTTTTCAGAGATAATTCTGGAAACCTGTAATTTTTAGTTCTCCCAAGATGGTATGATCTAGGGAGAGATGAGTTTACTACTTTCCTGAACTGTTCACTGGTTTATGAGTGGCCACAAACACTCTTTTCAACCTTGGAACTGTGACCAGGGTTCCTGGTCCCCTGCAGTCACAAGTTCTGCTGTTCTGTGATGCTCTTTGCACTGAGACTAAGACCTAAGACTGTGCCCTAGATCCAAGTATAGGCAATGCAACAGAGTTGTGCTCCTAATGCCAGCAAAAAAGAACCCTGTAAATCTCCTCCTGACCTGTTGTCTAATCCCCTTACTATCTGAGAGGTCTGGAAACCTCCCTTGCCGCTGCTGAGTCTCCCTACTCCTGGTTTGCTGGGACCTGTCTGTGCTTGTGTGACTTGCACTGGACTGTGCTCTTCTCTCTCCATGATACAATAGACCTTTCTTTCCCTCCTTATAAGTTGTCTTGGGCTTGAAAATTTTTTTCACTACATCTTTTTGTGGCTTCTGCTGCTCGAGAATTTGTTTTGCGTCATTATTTAACGGTATTTGGAGTAGTTTGGGGGAGACCTCAGGCAAGTCCCTGCCTTTACTCCTCTATCTTAACTCGACCTCAGGAATTAGACTTTCTGCTTTGCTCTGGGAGGTAGAATTAATTATAATCATAAGAAAGTTCTGAGAGATAAGTTTAGAGTCCATGTAACGAAAATTTTCCTAGCAATTACAGCTATCTCAAAGTAGAATGGGATACTTTGACAAATGGTGGGTTCTCCCACACTCCATGTCTTAAAGTGAAAACTACAAGATCACTTGGGGAAGTCATAGAGATGATTTTTATTTAGGCTAGTTTGAGATAGGTGGTTCCAAGATAATATCCAACCCCAAGATTATGTTTCTATAATTGCATGATTAGAAAAACTGCTGAAATAATCTTCCTAGTGTACAAGTATGATAATTGCATTCCCTTGTCCAAGATCCTTGATAGTTCCCTCTTGTAACGTTCTATGTTTATCTTGGAATTTAGGACTGTCCAAAATTTGATTTGAATTTTCTCTTCCAGATTAATTTTACTCTATTACACCGAATGTAGATTTATGTTTTATATCAGAGGTGTCATAATTCTAACATTAAAGTGAAAATCCTAAAAATTAAAGGTGAAATCAATAAAAATGAATGTAAAAACACTCAAATTAATAAATAAGACTAAGAACTGGTTTTATGGGGAAAAAAACAATAAAATAACCATTGGTAAATTTGATTTTTTTCTAAAAAGAAGAAAAACAAATCTCTAATATTAAAAATGAAAATGGTAAAAATGCCACTAATGGATATAAAATTAAAAGAATTATAAGGAATCATTTTGTTCAATTATAGGATAATAAATTTTAAAATTTAAATGAGATGCAAGAATATTTACAAAAGTATAAATTGCCTAGAATAGCTGAAAAAGAATTAGAATATCTAAATTTTAGAAAAAGAAATTAAACAAGTCACACTTCCTCATGCTAAGAAAAAAAAAAGTACCAGCACCAGATGGCTTTGGAAGTGAATTTTGTCAAACATTTAAAGATCAACTAATTACAATATTAAATAAATTATTTGGACTGATAGGCAAAGAAGGGATCCTACCAAATGCCTTTTATGAAACAAATATGATACTGATATCTAAACCAGGAAGAGTAAAAACAGAGAAAGAAAATTATAGACCAATTTCATTAATGAATATGAATGTAAAAATCCTAAATGTAATATCAGCTAAAATACTACAACGTTGTATTACAAAGATTATATATTGTGACCAAGTAGGATTTATAAATGGAAGGCATGGATGGTCTAACATAAAGAAAACTATGAACATAATTGATCATATCAATAAATGCAGAAAAAGCTTTAGATAAAGTACAACACTAATTTCTGTTAAAAACACTTGGAAGTATAGGTATAAAGGGATTTTTCCTTAAATTGATAAAAAATATTTATTTGTCTAAAGCTATCAGTAAGCATTATTTATAATGGGGATAAACTGGAAGCCTTCATAGTAGGGTGAGATGTGAAACAAGGGTGCCCATTGTCACCAATATCATTCAATATTGTATTGGAAATGCCAGAAATAACAATGAGAAAAGAAATAGAATGAATCGGGATAGAGAATGAGGTAATAAAACCATTTCTTTTTGCTGACAATATGATGATATACTTGAAAAAGCCCAAAGACCCAACTAAAAAGTTAGTTGAAATGATTAATAATTTTAGTAAAGGAGCAGTATATTAAGTAAATTGACATAAATCATCAGCATTCTCATATGTCACAAACAAAATCCTGCAAGAAGAGATAGTAAGAGACACTTCATTTAAAATAAAATACCTAGAAATACGCCTGCCAAAACAAACCCGGGAACTTCATGAACAAAATTTAAAAAAGTCTTTTTATGCAAATAAAATCAGATTTAAATAATTGGAGAAATATTCATTATTCATGAATAGGCAGGGCCAATATAATAAAAATGGCAATTTTACCTAAGCTAATTTATATATTCAACATCATCCAATTAAATTACCAAAAAAGTATTCTACTGAATTAGGAAAAATAATAACAAAATTCATTTGGAAGAAGAAAAAGTCAAAAATATCAAAGGAATTAGTGAAAAAAAAATGTAAAGGAAGGACATTCAGCAGTACCAAATCATAAATTATACTATAACACAGTATTTGTCAAAACTATATGGTACTATCTAAGAAACAGAAAGGTAAATCAGTAGAACAGAGCAGACATACAATTTTCATAAGCAAGTGTAAAAACTTAATGTTTGGGGATAAGAATTCATCATTTGGTAAAAATGGTTGGAAAAACTGGAAAACAGCCTGGCAGAAATTGGGCATAGACCATTATTCTGCACCATTTATCAAGATAAGATCAAAAGTGATACACGACTGAGATATTACAAGAAAATATGAAGAACATAGACTATATTATGAATCAAACTTATGGATAAGTGAAAAAATTGTCAACAAACAAGAAATAGAGAACAGTAGAAGTATAAAATGGAAAATTTTATTACATTAAATTAAAACAATTTTGTAAAAATACAACAAATGTAGCCAAGATCAGAAGGAAAATAGAAAATTGCAGGGGGAATTTTTATGTACAGATTTTCAGATAAAGGTCTCATAACTCAAATATATAAAGAACTTGGCCAAATCTGTAAGGTTGCTAGTCATTCCCCAATTAATAAATGGTAAAGGATATGAACAGGTAGTTTTTAGATGAAGAAATTAAAGCAATTTATAGACATATAAAGAAGTGTTCTAAATTATTCTTGATTTCAAAATGAAAATAGAAACAACTTTGAGATGTCATTTTATACCTATCAGATTGGCTAAAAATGATTGAAGAGGAAAGCAACAAGTGTTGGAGGGTATGTGGAAAAATTAAAACACTAATTCACTGTTGATGAAATTGTGAACTGATCTACCCATTTTGAAGAGCAATCTAGAATTATACCCCAAGGATTTTTAAATTGCCTATACCTTTTGACCCAGCAACATCACTACTATGACACTACTATGTCATTTTCCAAAGATGATTGTGTGTTCATCCTTTGTTGGCAAAGAAGACCATGCTATCAGAGAAATAATGACATAACTTGCACTTGACTTTGTTTTGAGAGAGGGAGGGCTGTGCAGGTCACCAGTCTCACTTCTCCTGTAGAGCCATCTGAATCAAGCAACCAGATATTCATCAGGATGACTGGAGATGACCCAGGATGAGGCAATTGGGGTTAAGTGACTTGCCCAATGTCACAAAGCTAGTGAGTGTCAAGTGTCTGAGGTGAGATTTGAACTCAGGTCCTCCTGACTCCTGCACTGGTTCTCAATCCACTGCATCACCTAGCTGCCCCTCAAAAGATAATTATGGAAAAAAGGAAAGAACTTACATATTTGTAAATATATATAGCAGATCTTTGTGGTGGTAAAGAGCTGGAATTTGCAGGGAAGCCAGTCAGTTGGGGAATGGTTGAACAAGTTGTGGTATATGATCATGACAGACTACTACTATAAGAAATAGTGAGCTCAATGGTCTTAGAAAAGCATGGATAGACACACAAAATAATGAAGAATGAAAGGAGAGAACATTTTATAAGGGAACAACAATATTGTTTTGAAACCAAGCCATTTTGATTACTGTAAATACACAAACTACAAAGGACATATGAAGGAAGACACCATCTGCATACAGAGAAAGAACTGCAAAATAGAAGTATGAATAGAGTTGTTTTACATATGTATGTATATGTATATATATATTACAAACATATACATATATATACACATTTTCACATCTAATATAGTCATCTCTAGGTGGGAGGGGGAAGGAAATAGAAAGTTATACAATAACTTCATTATATATTTTAAAGGAAAAACAGGTTGTACATAATAGACTTGTAGTTTCATGTATAATCATCTTTCTATTCTACTATGGTATGGAAATGTTTCTTTTATTTCTTAAGTTCAGAATAAAATAAATAAAATTTAAATGAAAAGAAATGATGAGCAGAATGATTTTAGAAAAACCTGGGAAGCTTTGCATGAACTGACACAAAGTGAATTGAGTAGAATCAGGAAAACATTGTATACAGTAATAGCAATATTGTAATGCTGATCAACTCTGAAAGATTTAGCTTCTTTAATCAATACAAGGATTCAAGTTAGTGCCAAAGGAGTCTTGATGAAAAATACTATCTACCTCCATGGAGAAATGATGAACTCTGAATGCAAATTGAAGCATAATTTTTCACTTTTTTGCCTTTTTTTTTTCAATGTGGCTAACATAGAAATCTATTTTGCATAACTTAACACATATACCTGATATATTGTTTGCATTCTCAATGAGTGGGGAGAGAAACTGGAGAGAATAAGATAATTTGGAATTCAAAAAATTTTTAAACGAATGTTAAATATAAATAATGATATTTTTTAAATCAGAGGTGTCAAACACATAACCTTCTGGGGGAGAGTGGCCACAACCAGATGAAAATATACCTCGGAAATACATAATAAAATACAGTAAAGCATAGATATTGTGATTTTATGGTTTTATAAGTCTCTATGGAGCCACATGGATCCTTATAATGGTTAAGGGGCTCATTTCTATTTGAGCTTGATAGCCCTATTTTAGATAACCTGTTGTTCATCTGTTCAGTCCTTCATGACTCCTCATGACCTCTTGGACATATAGCATACCAATTCTGTCTATGAGATTTTCTTGGCAAGAACACTGGATTGATTTGTCATTTACTTCTCCAGTAGGTGAAGGCAAACAGAGGTTAAGTGTCTTGCCCAGGGTCACAGATCTAGTGAGTGTCTGAGATCAGATGTAAACTCATGTCTTCCTGACTCCAGATCCTGTGCTCTATCCACTGAGCAACCTAGCTGTCTTGATAACCTACCTACCTATGAACTATTTTCTTGTCCTGTCCTTCCCTCTCCAGATTTTGTGTATTTTCAAATACTGTCATTCCTAATAGCTGGAGTAGTCTCCCTCCACAGCTCTATTTATTCAAATTCTTATCTTTTTCCAAAGCCCTGCCCAGGTATCAATTTCTTGTGAACTCTGATCCTTTCCACTACTGTCTCTCTCTGTCTGTCAAACTCCAGTGAGTATGAAAACCCTATTTCCAGATAACGCTGTCAGTTTTCCTACAACTGTTTATTGAGAATTCGAATGCCTGCCACATTCACAACATAAATACACTAGAATTTTTCCATTAGAAATCCAGATGAATAAATTAAACATTTGGGAGGATTAGAAGTGTGTGTGTGTGTGTGTGTGTGTGTGTGTGTGTGTGTGTGTCTGTGTGTACATGAATCTTTTTCCTTATCAGCCTAAAACTGAAACCAGTTTCTTTTTGGAAAATATAAATCTCTTAAGCCTATTTTGAAATCAGCCTCAAATTCCTCTAAACAATGAGCTTTTAACTATGAACTTGAGAATTTGTTTATTTTTAAAGGGAAAGGGGAAGAACTATCACACTCACATGCAGCATTTCAGGAAGAAGATGGTATCTGCAGAATTATATTCACTATCCTCATAATATCCTCTTATTATACTCATATTCTTTTCTTCTGCTTTGTCTGAAATAAAATTGGATAGAGAATGAAAATCCTAGTTCTTTCACTTGAATATTGATTTAGCTTGGCTAAGTCACTTCATTTCTTCAGGCCTCAGTTTGTTTTTTCTATAAAATAAAAGGATTTTACTTTGAATCCTATGATTACATGAATGTCACAGGACATGGAAAGATTCAAGAAAGGATGAAAAGAAGGAATCAGTGCCATAGAAGTCATGTACTTTAATGGCTCCTTCCATCTGAGCTGTACCAGAAGTGAGTTTCTCAATGGGGAGCCAATCCAAAAGAAAAAAATGAAGACATTAGTGGGGTAGCAAGGAAATACAGACTATTACTGTACTTGTCTATCAGGTCCCCACAGATAAATTAATCCACAAAAACTCAAATAGCCAAGTAGCCAAGACCAGGCCAAGTAGCAAAGACCAGGAGTGAGGGGGAGTAGACAAAAATCACTCTATCACAGGATTTTGTTGATGAAAGGCTAGGTAAGGGAGACAGCAGAAATGCTTAGGAGAGACTGATAAATGAGGTGCTTTGATCTGGTTATACTTGAGGTTTCAGAAGTTAAACATGGACCATTCCCTGACTCAATCATTCAAGCAATTAGCAAGAAGTTACTCAGAGCCTACTATAAACAAATCTAAAGTTCAATCATCATCCATTCATTCAATAAATGATTGTTCAGCACCTATCATTATGCCAGGACTTGATGAGATATAAAAAGATCAGGATAATGAATAAACAAGGGGATAGAACAAAAAATAAAACAGTATAACACAAGGCAGACTAGAATAATGAGTGTCTAATCCTGCTCTTTACCACTAATTTACTGTGTGTCCTTGTACAAATCTCTGGATTTGTTTCTTCTATAAAATGAAGGAATTGGACCAGATGATCTCTAAGTGCTCTTCCAGTCCTGATATTTTATTCAATTCTACAATTCCTAAAGAGGAAAAGAGATCTCCTTTTCAATTTGGAAAACTAGAATTGACAGGAATCATCATCATCCTTGAGAGGTAATGCTTTCTCTAGGAGAGTCCCAAAATGGGACCCTCTGTAAAGGGGCAGATATATATATATATATAAGGAGTATGAATCTGGGGTGGGATTTTAATAAGTCTTTATGACTTTGAGAATTATTCTATCCACTAATCTGTAAAGGGGCAGATAAATCTGCCAAGAAAAACTCAATGCTCTTTTTAAGAACTGCAATATCCTCAGAAGGCTATTTGTTTTGAAAAACACTGGAGAAAGTAATGTCCCTTAAAGGATAAGCCAGAGTAGTTAATTGGAGAAAGATTGCTAGTTATGTTCTGAGATCCAAAACATTGCTTATTCCTGTGCCAAGGGGGAAGAAGATGCTCCATAGTTCAAGTCAGTAATGGTTCTCCTTGCCCTGAAAAATGAGATACATAGTGTTCCTACTGTGTTGTAAAGAAAGGGTGGTTAATAGAAACCTGAAATAATGTTTCCCTGGAGACGTGTTTTGAGGTGTGTTTTGAGGGGTGAGAGTGATGAGAGCTGTAGCTATTTAATTCAATGTCCTTAATTCCCCTTGTCTTTCTAGGCAGTTTTACTTTTTTCCATTAAGTCTTTGCCTTTGAAGTAGGATGTTAAACCCTGACTCCTTCCTATCTTTCCCCTTGGCTCCAAGCTTTACATTTACATGCTTTACATTTACTCTATGCCTTTATACTGTCTGTTCCTCTTGCCTAGAATGCTCTCCTTCCTTATTTCCTCCTTTTAGAATCCCCCGATAAGAACTACCTGCACAGCAACTATCAATTGTCACACCCACTTCCTGCTAGAAAGCCAGATTCTGGGATCTTGCCTGAATAAATAAAAATCCACACATTTCCACATGCAAGATCAGGATTAGAAGCAGTGTCCTCAAGCTCTTCTCTTCAAATAGTGGCCTGTACCCTACATGGTTGAATGGAGAATTCCTCAATTTGACTCCAGGCCTCCCCTGGTCCAAAATTGGTATAATTGCTTTTGGGCAGCTAGGTGGTACAATGGATAAAGTGCTGGGCCTGAATTCAAATCTGACCTCAGACAGTTACTAGCTATGTGACCCTGGGCAAGTCACTTTAACCCTCTTTGTCTCTGTTCCTCATCTGTAAAACAAGCTAGAGAAAGAAATGACAAAGTAATCCAGAACCTTTGCCAAGAAAACCCCAAAAAGGGGGGGAGGGTCACAAAGAATTAGAACCACATGAACATCAACAAGACCTGGTTCACTCCACTGTCTAAAGGTAACAAGAAATGTTATTTCATGGGACATTTGATTAATATTATATCACAATATCCATGATAAATATATGAATACTATTTTTGGTTTATACATCAACATCTTAATTACAGAGGATCAAGAGATGGGTAAATTCTATAAATAACTCAATAAGATCCTGTGAATTTCATTATATATATTTCAATGACCAGAATCTATGGGTTAGTGGATAGAATCATTCTCAAACTTATAAAGACTTATTAAAACCCCACCCCAGATACATATACCTTGTGTGACCCTGGACAACTTATTTCTCCCATCAGTAACCCAGGTCACTCTCTAACACTGAAAGTTGCAAAGAATTTTATGACATATCTGCAGAGGAAAATCTTTCAGTAAGATTTCCACATGCCAATAAAAACATGTTGTCAAAAAGAAAAAAAGTGCTTTGTTTTACTTAGTGACTTCAATGAAAAAGTGAACACGGTCAGTAATATATTAGAGAATAGGTTTATGAATAAGGAATGAGAGAGGTTATATATATGTATATGTATATAGTTTTATATATATATACATGTTTGTGTATGTTTGAGAGAGGCTATATATATGTTTATGTACATGTATAGATATATGTATATTTATGCTATACACATAAATATAGACATATATTGCCTTCCCTAATAAAATACAAGCTCTATTTTTGGCTTTGTTTTCCCAGGACCTAGCACATCATTTAGTTCTGAAGCATTTCAGGCTTATTTATTAAGTGATAAGAATCAAAGAGAATTCACCCCTGTGTTCCAAGTCCTTATGCACAGGTGATATTCCATATATATGTGACTAAAGGAAGTTCTCTTTCTCCAAATATCTTGACACTAGATTGTCATTGATAAATTCCACTATAGAGAGTACTCTTGGGTAACCCATTTATCCTTGTTAATGTCCTTCAAGTAGAGCCCACCACAACACTTTAGGAGAGGAAAATTCAGATGAAGTTATATCTTCATCCTTTGTTGCCATAAAAGACCATGCCATCAGAGAAATAATGACATGACTTGCACTTGACTTTGTTTTGAGTGAGGGAGGGCTGTGCAGGTCACCAGCCTTACTTCTCCTCGAGAGCCATCTGAAGCCAGTGACCATATATTCATCAGGATGACTGGAGATGACCCAGGATGAGGCAATTGGGATTAAGTGACTTGCCCAAGGTCACACAGCTAGTGATTATCAAGAGTCTGAGGTGAGATTTGAACTCAGGTCCTCCTGACTCCTGCACTGGTGCTCTATCCAATGCACCATCTAGTTTTCCCATACTTCAGATGAAGTAGATAATCACTGAGTCTGTTGTTGATGGATAGATCATAAGAATCAGCCAGACCAAATGACAGGATCACAAACTTTCAGGCAAGAGGCCTCAGTAACCGTATAGTCCAATCCATGTCTGAAAAAGTATGTTCTCCATAACATACCGACCAGTGGTCAAGCAAAGCCAGAAGAGACATTCCCCAAGGTATTCACAACAGTATAGAGAATGACAAGAATAGACAGAAGGACTTTGATGCTGAACATCTTCATTCTCTAGGAGGCCACACAAGGTTCCCAAATATTGCAAGTCCTAATGAGTTTCACATTGCAAGGGAAGAAAGACTGATTCCTTAGTCATTTCTGGCAAATAAAAAATGCTTGAAAGCAGATTCCTAAGAAGAATACAGTTGATTATAAACTTTCTCTCTGTTCCAGGTCTTCTGAAGTTTCTGACAACAAATGAAACTCAGCTGTGCCCTATAGTTCTGCAATGTAAAATCCAGGGAACTCTAGGTTAAACTCTTTGGAGTAGGACATAAAGAACAAACAAGCAGGGAGAAGCCATGAAGCCCCATATAACCCAGCTGGATACCCTTAGATGTTCTCGTTTCTTGGCATTTAACATTATAACATTGGCATGAAAGCACATTTTACAATAATTTAAATGTGAACTCCCCCAGAGTAAAAAATCAGATCTTCTCTGGTCTACATCTAGGTTAATCTTCTCTGAGGCTCAAAACAATGTTAATTGACAATGTTGGACCTCAACAAAATTGCCAAGGAAACAGACAGGGATGCCCCACTCCCCTGTTTTCTGTTATTACACATTCTCTCTTTTAAGTCAACAAGCTAGAAGGGGCCTCATAAATAATCACATCAATGGAATTCAATACAATGCAAAGCAATAAGCTTTTGTTAAGTGCCAAGTTCTGTGCTAAGTATAGGATTACAAAGAGAAAAACACAAGAGAGCAGAGTGACAGAGAAGAGGGAGAGAGACAGAGACAGTAAAAGAGAGGGACAGAGAGAGGCAGAAAGAGAAAGAGAGACAGAAACCAAGAGAGAAACTGAAAGGCAAAGACAGACTAAGAGACAGAGACATGCAGACAGAGAGACAGAGAGAGAAAGAGAAAGAGAGAGAGAATCTTTGACCTTAATGAGTTTCATTCTACCTAATGCACCTGTTTGAATTTCTAATCAATGTATAAATCCCAGAATAAAATAATTGCAGAACCTAAGACCGAAAGTTGGAGAGAGTACTTATTCAAAGTTGTGGCTGAACAGGAATCATGGTTACACCATCCCTGGGGAGAAATAGCAATCCAGCCTTCACCTAGAGACTTTCAGTGAGAGGGAGCCCACTGTTTCTTGAAATGCTCATTCCACTTTCGAAGAACTAGGATTGTTTGGAAGTTTTTCTTTACAGTAAGTCTTAATCTGCCTCTCTCTATTTTCCAGTCATTGTCCCTAGTTCACTTTCCAACCCTAACAGAACAAGCTTAGTCGATCTTCCTCATTACAGCCCATCACATATTTGAAAACAGCTATCATCCCTTCTTCTACCTCTCCAATCCAGTTTTCTCTTTTTCATTCTAAATGTTTTGTTTCCTTCAGCCAGCCCTCATATGACATGGCCTTAAATCTCCTTAACACCAAGGACTCTGTCCTGTTTTTTAAAGTCCTTCCTAAAATGTGGATTTCAGAGCATAGCATGCAATATTCTAGACAAGTTATCATCAGGGCAGAGTATAGCAAGTCTGTCATCTTCATTCTAGACAGTAGGCCTCTCATGGTAATCTAGTGCACATTAATTTTTGAACTGCCATGTCACACAGTTAATTCCTATTAACTTCTCCATTCTCCTCACTCTTCCACCCCTGCAAAAAATGCCCAGATGTTTGTGGTCTAACGATGCTTCTTTTATCTGTGTGGTCCCTGGGAGCAACGAGTGGACATAAAATACAGAGAGCCAGATTTAGGTTTGATGTAAAGAAAACTTCATACCAATTAGAACTCTCCAAAAAATGGAACAGACTACTTTGGGAGGCAGTGAAGCCATCAATAAAAGAAATATTTGTTGGCTGTATTAGAGGGTCAATTTTTGCTCAGGCAGAGGGTGGACCAGAATGCCTGATATCACTCCCAATTCTGAGATTCTGTGATTGTATACTTCAGTGTTCTATATGCAAAATGAAGGATTGGGACTTACTGGCCTTTAGGATCTCTTCTAAGCCTAAAACAGCCTATGGAGAGACCAACCTGAAGTTAGCATTTCTTCCAGTGACAAGAAAGCTATAGATTTCTTAAGCGCAACTAAACAAAGAGGAAGAAAATAGTGCTGGGCTTGGAGTCAGGAAGATCTGAGTTCAAATGTAGCCTCAGACATTTTCTATCTGTATGACCCTGGCCAAGTTGTTTAAGCTTTGTTTGCCTCACTTTCCTCAATTGTAAAATGGAGATAATAATAGCACCTAAGGCTATTGTGAAGATCAAGCAAAATAATACTTTTAAAAGTACTTAACACAGTGTCTGGCACATGATATGCACTATATACAAGCTTATTCTCTTCCCGACAAAAATCATTTATCTCTATTAAAATTTCTTTTTATTAGATTCTAAAGCCAGTCTGGTTTTCTTTTCCTAAATGAGGACAAATAGCTCCTTAAATAACATACTGTAGAACTTTTCCAGGATGGAAGCCAAGCTTAAAAGTTCATAGTTTGTATACCTTCTTCCTATTTTTGAAAACTGGGGAAGGGAAAGGAGAAGGGAAAGGTATAAGCATATATAGAGTGTCTGCTATGTGCTATGTACTATTCTAAGTAATTTTTACAAATATTTATGTCATTTGATCCTCAAAACCACTCTGCAAGGCAGGGGTTATTATTTTTTTACAATTGAGGAAACTGAGGCAAGGAGAGGTAAAGTAACTCACCCTTGGGTTTTATAGCTAGTAAGTGTCTAAATCCAAGTTTGAACTCAAGTCTTCCTGACTCCAAGCCCAGGACTCTATACACTGAGCCTCTAGGACAGTTTTGACATTTAGGATCTACTTTAGGCTGAGCTTCCAAGATACCCCACCACCACCACCACCACTACCACCAATCCATATCTGTTGTCATAAGGAAAGGTACTAGATTTGGGTTTGAATCTCAATTCTGCTGTTTACTACCTGTGTGATTTTGACAAGTTCCATGACTTCATCAGGCATCAGTCTCCTTCTTCAGTTCAGCAGCATCTCTCCTAATTCCAAGACTTTCAAAGTTCTCTGACAGTGACTCTGCCTTCCCATTTACCATTTCCCTTACCATCCAGAGATTAGCTCACTTGTGCCTGGTAACCACAACTCTGAAAAACATTTTGGTGCTTTGCTACTTTATCTTGGGTTTCCATCCTCTGCTCTTACAAATCTGAAAATAATTTTATTTTGTAGAGAAAACAAAAGCAAAATTAAAACTGGGTAGTCCTGCCTTCTCTCCATTGTCAGTCATCCCATGCATCCTAAACAATGACCCTACCGCATCACTTTCCCCATCTATAAAATGGGGAATCTAAAGTCTCTTCCAACTCTTACCAATATGATTCTATATGCCCTGAATTCTTCTATAAATTGAATATGCCTACTTCTTTCTGCCCACTCTTGTATAGTATAGATTCTGTATTTCAGTTTGTCAATATTCTTCTTCAAATGTGGTGCCCAGAATCCTACCTTACTCCGTTGTTGTTTGACCAAATGAATCTGAGAGCATGTGAGTTTGACCCATTCTACTCATTTTTTTGTGCCAACTGTGATCTTTGTGCTGAATAAAATGCTGGCAAAATATTTGTCCACTGGGTACAGAACTGCAGAGGACAATCTTCTCAAGATTCAGTTGCTCCAGGAGTGAAAGTGATAAGTCCCCTTGAGAATTCAATCTTCTTCCTTGCAATATCACCTGTGGTTCCAACACCCCTAAGAAGAATTGAAGGGGACATAGTGGACCAGAGGACCATTGTACGGCGATCCTATCATTTTAACACCTTGGAGCAAGACCTTACTGCCACACTCTAGTGTTGATTCTGGCTGATAGGTATATATTTTTTTCAGGATGTTGGTATCTTTTCTTTTCAGCTGTGGAAATTGCCTCCTGCACTCAATTTGGGTCTGGCATTTATTTTAAGAAAAAAAGTTGGAAAAGGAGTAATAATATGGACTTCTAAAACTTCAACATTCAAGATGTAGAAATATTTTTACCTTACTCGTCTTGGATATGTTTTAAGAGCTATAGAAAAACTCATGAAAGTCAGATTGGCTCAGAAAATCACATTTAAAAATAACTTTTTGGTAAATGTGAGGTATCTTTTCCAAAACCTATATCTGCTGCCTATGTAAAAACAAAGAACACTCACTCTCAACTCTTTATAATGGGGATACATATTTCCCTGATTGGGGAATGGGGTGAGAATTCCCATCCTGCCTTCCTCAATGAGGTCTTTTTGTAGCAGATTATGAAAGGATAAAAAAAGTTGAAAGAATATACCATGGTAGAGAACCATGCAAGGAGAGCAGATGACCTTTGGAGAATAGGTCAATACTTAAGAACTTTCAATGGGCAACAAATAATTCTGAGGAAGCATTGCTGCAGACATGCTATTAAATATTGTACTCACTTGGAGAATTCCTTGGAAGTGTGGTTTCATTCCCATCTGACACAATTTTTTTCAACATAGTAAATTACATTAAGGCATCAAACCTCTTCATGGTAAAATACTGAATAAGAGGTCAGGGAACTTGCATTCTGGTCTTGTTTCTGTCCTTATTCTCTATATCAAGATCCCTTCTCCTCTGGGCCTCAGTTTTATCATCTGTAAAATGAAGGTATTTTATTAGATGTCTCTAACATCACAACCAGCTCAGACTTCATTGGGTCGGTAATTCTTCTTAGAATCCAATCACAATGAGAATTTCTAACCTTTGGTCAAATAATCATTGACTGAGGTCTCAGTGAATGTCAAGGAAACCCATTGTCAGTATTAAAGTAGTATCAGTAACTGACTAACTCTAACCTTGGTTTCAGTGCCTGGTCCAGTGTAAACCCTGTCCCTTCCCTATTCTCCATGATCCACTTTCTGGAGGAGTTGTGTCACATGTCCTATCCACAGCGAACTCCTAAATGAGTCCATCCTTGTAACCTGGCAAACTGGTGCCTACTGAATAATAAGCCAGGAAAGAACAAATTATGCTAGATGAATGTAATAAAATATTATTATACTATAATAATTAACAAATATGAAGAGAGAAGCCCTGGAAGGATTGTCTGAACTTTTACAAAATGAAATGAGCAGCGAATTAGGAGAATGATTTCTACAATGACCGTAATACTGTACTTAAAAACACCTTTGGAGGCCTTCAGAACTTGAGTCAACACAGAAATTAATAGTGATTTCAGGAATTGATAATCCAAAAGACCTCCTTCCTCTTGGCAGAGGAGTGATAAGCTAGAGTCAAAGAGTGGAACAACCCTGCTTAGATGTAATCAATGTTCTGATTTATTTGGCTAACCCATGCTTGCTTGTTATAAAGGAGAGCTTCTATTTGGTATGTGGGGGATGAGTAAATAAGTAGTGATGAAGATGCAAAAAAATTCAAGAAATACTAAAACAAATCTTTGAAATATCCAGAAGAAAGCAACAATTTTAAGAGGAAACATACATGACAGAAGTTCACAAGCTTCATAAGCAATCTTTGTTTTGTTCTCTGAATTTTGAAATGTTTGTAATTATTGATAATCATTAAGTTTGTACCTAGAAAAAAAAGAAAAGTTTTTTTTTTTAAATGAATTAAATAGCCTTGATGTCATCAACCCCAAGCTGTCCAATTCTTCCTAACGCCTGATCCCTGGGGGTAGGTCTAAATTTTGCTTCTGTGTGATTCTGGAGTGATAAACTATTTTTATCAGATCCCAATTCTGGCCTAATAAATATTTATTAATTTGATTTATTATGGACTCCTTAAAAACAGGCTCTATTGTTTTTTCCCTCTTTTTTAATATGCTCAAATATATCACAGTTCCAGGTATATAGTAGGTACTTAATAAATATTTGTTGCTTTGGATTTAGCTAACTTGATCTGGTTATGACTTTTGCTCTAGATAGGGATCTAAAGTTCAGGGAAGCCAAAGTTACAGATGACTTTTAAATACAGGAAATAACATCTCTAAGATGAGAAAAAAATGTGCAAAGCAGAGAATTTGGTTACTAGGATTCCTGGCTCTATTAGCCTTTACAAATTGTGTTGCAGTCATAAGTATAAAGGAAACACTGGATAACCAATTCACAGCTCTTGGAGCTAAGTCTATTGGAAGAGGAAGCTCAGCAGGTATCTACTTATTCCCAATAAAAGCCAGGAAATAACAAAAGGAAAACTGGGCAGCACCAGAAAATGAGACTACATCATGGCAGGAATATGTAAGTCCATTTTCTTTCTGTGAAAATGAAGCCCACTTGCCTTTGTTGTACCTTAATCCAAGGAATGTGTTTTCATGAAGATCGAGTTACTCAGACACTGGTAATATGCAAGCAACTTCAAGAAAGAAAGGGTCATTCCATCCCATGTGAAAAAATTCCCTTTCAGGAGGCATTAGGAAGCATCTGATGAATTAGTCACCTCAGAATGTTTGCTACTTTAATGGAAATACCCTCCTTCACCATTTCCCTTTTGCCTTTTATTTTCAAAAAATTGAACTCTGAGAGATGTCATCTACAGGCATAGGGGTGTGTAAATCGGTCTTGTCAAGGATGCAGAAGGGTCCAGTTCTCTCATCTTTACACCATCAGTGTTCTAGAAGGATCACCATATTGAACAATGAACAAAAGATACCGAGGGAAATTTTAGTAAGCTCTTCCATTCAGCCCAGGACTCAACAATAAGGTAACCAAAAGCTGTGGACATGGGGAGAGGCACCTTACCAAGAAGTCAGAACAAACTCATGGAAACTGACAGAAGTCCCCAGTACAGGAAGCCTCAGCAGCCCTCCAATCTGGCAGCTCTCTACGAAAGCAATAGGGCAGTCATTTTCATTTTCATTCAATAGGGCAGCATTCTGGAGAAGCAGAGGGCAGTGTACACAAAGCAGGCAGTACCCTAACGTGCAAATTCATGAAGGAAGGAGGAGGAAGTAGAACACAGTAATACCTCAAGCAGGGAAAGCTTCAGGAGACACAGAAGAGGCAGTATCTTAAACAAGGAATCTAGAATCTGGGGTATAAAAGTGACAAAACCACCTACTGCCCCAATCAAGGGTAACCAACTACAAAATCCATTGGCAGGAAAGTAGGAAATCAAAGGCAGGACCAAGCAGAACCTTACTACCACACCCAAAGATGTGAGAGGGGTCAGTGAGAACCTGACTTCAACATGAAATACCAAATCAAGAACTGAAGTTAGAGATATGAATAGCCAGAAAACACCAAATATTTTGAAGAAATATTATTTTTTTAAATATTTATTTATTTATTTAACTTTTTACATTCGTTTTCACAAAATTTTGGGTTCCAAATTTTCTCCCCTTTTATCCCCTCCCCCACCCCAATACACCAAGCAATCTAATTTTTCCTATTTCCAGTCTGCCCTCTCTTCTGTCATCCCTCCCTTCTCTTGTCCCCATCTTCTCTTTTCTCCTGTAGGGCCAGATGACTTTCTAGTCCTTATTAACTGTATGTCTTCTTTCCTAGTAGCAACAACAATACTAAGCAGTTGTTCCTAAAACTTTGAGTTCCAAATTCTCCCCATCCCTCCCTCCCCACCCATTCCCTTTGGGAAGGTAGGCAATTCAATATAGGCCATATCTGTGTCGTTTTGCAAATGACTTCCATGATAGTCGTGTTGTGTAAGACTAACTGAATTACCCTCCATCCTATCCTGCCCCTCATTGTTTCTCTTCTGTCTTTTGATCCTGTCCCTCCCCGAGTGTTGACTTCAAATTGCTCCCTCCTCCCTTTGCCCTCCCTTCCATCATCCCCCCCTTGCTTATCTCCTTCTCCCCCACTTTCCTATACTGTAAGATAGGTTTTCATACCAAAATGAGTGTGCATTTTATTCCTTCCTTTAGTCAAATGTGATGAGGGTAAACTTCTTGGTTTGTTTTTTTTCTCAGCTCTCCTCTTTTTCCCTCCACTAAAAAGTCTCCTACTTCCCTCTTAAATGACATATAATTACCCCCTTCCATTTCACCCTCTTTCCTCCCACTACATTTCTCTCTCACCATTTATCTTAATTTCTTTTAAGATATGGTCCCATCCCATTCAATTCAATCTGTGCTCTCTGTCTCTGTATGTGTGTGCATGTGTGTATGTGTGTGTGTGCATGTGTGTACATGTGTGTGTGGTCCCACCAACTACCCAGATACTGAAAAGTTTTAAGAGTTAGAAATATTGTCTTTCCATGTAGGAATGTAAACAGTTCACTTATGGTAAGTCCCTTAAGACTTCTCTTTGCTGTTTACTTTTACATGCTTCTTCTCATTCTTGTGTTTGAAAGTCAAATTTTTTTTTCAGCTCTGGTCTTTTCATCAAGAATGTTTGAAAGTCCTCTGTTTCATTGAAAGACCATATTTTCCCCTGAAGTATTATACTCAGTTTTGCTGGGTAGGTGATTCTTGGTTTGAGTCCTAGTTCCTTTGACTTCTGGAATATCCTATTCCACGCCCTTCGATCCCTTAATGTAGAAGCTGCTAGATCTTGAGTTATCCTGATTTTATTTCCACAATGCTGGAATTGTTTCTTTCTAGCTGCTTGTAAGATTTTCTCCTTGACCTGGGAGTTCTGGAACTTGGCCACAATGTTCCTAGGAGTTTCTCTTTTTGGATCTCTTTCAGGTGGTGATCGATGGATTCTTTCAATACTTACTTTGCCCTCTGGTTGTAGAATGTCAGGGCAGTTTTTCTCGATAATTTCATGGAAGATGATATCTAGGGTCTTTTTTTGATCATGGCTTTCAGGTAGTCCCATAATTTTTAAATTGTCTCTCCTGGATCTATTTTCCAGGTCAGTTGTTTTTCCCATGAGATATTTCACATTCTCTTCCATTTTTTCATTCTTTTGGTTTTGTTTTGTGATTTCTTGGTTTCTCAGAAAGTCATTAGACTCCATCTGTTCCATTCTAATTTTGAGAGAACTATTAAATTTAGTGAGCTTTTGAGCCTCTTTTTCCATTTGGCTCATTCTGCTTTTGAAAGCATTCTTCCCCTCATTGGCTTTTTGAACCTCTTTTGCCAATTGAGTGAGCCTATTTTTCAAGGTGTTATTTTCTTCAGCATTTTTTTGGGTCTCCTTTACCAAGGTATTGACCCGTTTTTCATGCTTTTCTTGCATCTCTCTTATTTCTCTTCCCAGTTTTTCCTCCACCTGTCTAACTTGCTTTTCAAAATCCTTTTTGAGCTCTTCCAAGGCCTGAGCCCACCTGACATCCCCCTGGGATGTCTGGAGTACCGAGGGCCCGCCCTCCATGTCTTTCCCTGATGGCAAGAATATGTCCTCGTCATCAGATCCGAAAGTCGGGATCATTTGCATCTGTTCAAAAAAACTCTCTATAGTCTTATTTTTCTTCCCTTTTCTAAGCATTTTCCCAGCCAGTTACTTGACTTCTGAGATTCCTGTCCACCCCCGCCCAGATCCACCCAGCTAGTGCTTGGGGTCTGAGATTCAAATGGGCTTTCCGGGGCAGGCGCAGCTGCTATTCAATGTGAGTTTTAGTTCTGGTGCTGGGGTGGGGGCAGGGCCACCTCCCAGGCTCAGCTCCTTCAGGTGGTTTATGCAGAGACTTTCAGTAATGAAGATCCTGCCTGCTGCTGGGGCAGTCCCGGGGCGGTGCAGCGCCAATGCCTCTGCCGCCACCCCTGTCTCTCCCTCTGCCGCTTCCTGCCCCTGCCTCTGCCTCCGCTGCTTCATCCGGAGGGGGCCTGAGCCACGGAGACACCCCGCTCCCCTCTCGGCCAGCCCAGCTGTCTCTCTCACTGACCTGTAGCTCCTGTGGGTGGAGGGACCTTCCAGGCCGCTGGAGGTTCCATCCCTGAAGCCTGCTCGGATCAGCTTCTCTGGGGCCGCGGCCAGGGCAGCGCTGGGGTGGGGTCCACTTTCTGGGGCACGATGGACCCCGGGGATGGCTCTCCAGGGCTCTCTGGATTGGAAATCTCTTCCACTATGTTTCTGAACCCCCTGCAGTTATCCAGAATTTCTGGGGAGCTCTTCTTACATTAAATCTATGGGCTGTGGGTTCGGAGCTCGTATACATGCGTCTTTCCACTCCTCCATCTTGACTCCGCCCCCAAAGAAATATTATTGGTTGAGAATCATCTAAAAGAAAAGTTCCAAAGAAAATAATTATATCAACACAAACAGAGTCTCTGGGAAGAAAATGACTAGCCACAAAGGTAATATATTGTTAATCATGAAAGAATTGTTTATGAAAAGTACCTAGAACAAATGAAGCAAAAGAATAGATTAAATGAAATCTAATGAAGAAATATCTAGAAGAAGAATTAATAGTTTAGAACTCTTTATCCAAGAAATAGATTCCCTAAAAATTGGAATGAGCCAATAAAAAATCAGTGACTTCATAAGGCAATAAGAAATAATGGAACAAATCAAAAAACTGGAATGTAGAATAAAATGAAAGAACATCTATTGAAAGTAATTAGCTTGTGGAAAATGTCAAGGAGAAATAATCTAAGAATCAACAAACATCCTGAAAATTATAAAAGAAAACTCCTGGATGCCATGTTTCAAGAAATGATAAGTGAAAACTGTTCTGATTTATAAGAACCAGAGGGCAAAATAAAGGTAGAAAGAATGCCCAGGTCACTTCCTAAAAGGATTCCCAAAACAAATACTCCTAGGAATGTCATAGTGAAAATCCAGAGCTTCCAAGTCAAAGAAAAAATATTGTAAAAAAATATTGTAAACAGGTAGAATAGAAGATGTCAAATGCCAAGTAATCACACAGTCAGTATCATGCAAGTTGTCATTAGTAAAAGAGATCTTGGAATAGAATATTTCAAAAGGGAAAGGGGAGGTGCATAAGAAAAAAAACTTACCTTGAAACATTGAGTACAAACCTGTGGAGAGAAAAGTGATGCTTATTGGACTTCCAAGCATTCTTGATGAAATCATAGAAGTGGGTAAAATTTTTGAAGTGCAAATACAAGAAACCTAGAAAGGCAAATTGACGTAATCTCTTGGAAGGTACTATATGATGGTGAAGTGTTTACATTCTAAAAACAAAGAGGAGGGAGAAACACGTGTTACTTCAGAACCCAAAAAAGATAATAGAAGGCATTTAAATAAGACAAAATAGTGAAGTCAAAGAAGGGAAAGAAAAAAGACTTATGAGAGAAGAAAGGAGGAGGTCAGGGAACTTACTGTAACATAATTTGGCTGTTTAGGATAGAGAGTGCATAAACATGTGGAAAGTAGTAAAGGTGACAGGTGTATTGAGCAGTCATATGACTCTTACTTTCTCAACTGGGCAAAAAAGGTTTGACACAGACACACATATAAGAAGTTTGTTATTTAGAAATACATTAAACTAAACTCAATAGATTAATATTGCTATTAGTCATGTCCAACTCTTTATTCAGGCTGAATTGGAGTGATTTGCCACTTTATTTACTTCTCCAGTTCATTTTACAGATGAGGAACTGAGGCAAACAGGGTTAAGTGATTTGCCCAGGGTCACAGATAGTATCTGAGTACAGATTTGAGTTAATGAAAATGAACCTTTGAGATTCCAAGCTCAGTGTGCTATTCACTGTACCAGCTGCCCTAAGTAAGGACTAGGAAAGGAGACTATGGTTTTAGAAGAAGGTGAGGCCCAGAGCAGGTGCAAGATATGTTCAGTGAAGACTAGTAACTCTGGTATGAGGGCTGCAGAACTCTTTTTAGGGATGCTTTCCAATTTTGGTCTCCACCTGTTCTACCTAACTCTCACTTGTGGTTCCAAAAAGCTGTAGCAAGTACAATGGCCATACCCTGGTAAACCATTTCAGCAGATGGGCTAAACCATGTTGAGGGTGACCAAGGTCACAAACCCTTTGGTGAGTTAGGGGGATCCAACCCCAAGCATGTGAATACTTCCCCTGGTGGAATGGGAAGTTGAGAACAATCTTTTCCAAAGGCCATAAAGGCAATTGAAGAAGGTTCTGTGGAGTGCTTAAAGCTCAGTTATACATCAAAGATGCCAAGGTCATCCAATGCATCTTGCGCCATCACAAGTCATCTTGATTCTATCCTGCCACTGAACTGTTATAACTCTGGAGGAGTGAGGCCAACAACTTTGTGCAACTTTGGCTCACTTAAATCCAATATGCACATGAATAAAAAGACATCACCCATACTATTTTGCCATTTTTACCTATCTCAGAGTCCTGTGGCAACAGACAAGTGACAAAGCAACAGGTATGGATATACTGGGAGCTGTAGTCACAATCCTACACACCGATGGCCTAAACCATAGGGTTATCTTCTCACTGGAAGGAGCAGTGAGATTTGGCAGCCCCTGGGGGGGTCTCAGCACCAGAGTGTGAGGAAGGGGGCTAGAAAAAGATGCCCTAAGAATTGTGCTTACCCAATCCTGTCCTGATTAACATGATAGGTGGAAATTCCACCATGTGGTCAAAATAAACAAAAATGTACAAAAACATCTGCAAAAGTGATTCCATTCACCATTGGCACATGGAATGTGTGCGTACTTGTAGACAACATATAATCCAGTAAACCAGAAAGACAAATAGCTCTTGTCGCAAGAGAACTCAACAGCTATCACATCCAAATAGCAACCCTGAGTGAAACAAGGCTGGCAAATGAAGGTCAATTTATTGAAGTTGGAGCTGGATACATGTTTTTCTGGAGTGGCTGCGGTGAAGGGGAGCACCATAAAGCCAGCGTAGGTTTTGCAATCAAAACTAATCTAGTCAACGAGCTTGTATGCCAACCAAAAGAGTGAATGACAACCTCAGGACAATGCAATTGCCACTTGTAGGAAAATATCACTCCACCATCATCGATGACTATGTTCCCACCATGGTGAACCCTGATGAGGTCAAAGACAAATTTTATAAAAGTCTAAAGACCTCTATCATCAATATGCCAAAAATGGACAAGTTTATGACTCTGGGTGACTAATGCTAGAGTAGGCTCAGACTACTAGACATTTCAGGGAGTCCTAGGGAGGAATGGAGTTGGAAACAGCAACAACAATGGTCACTTAGTACTGAAGACTTTCTCATCACTAACACTGTCTTCTGTTTACCTAAAAGCAATAAAAAATCATGGCTGCACCCTCTAAACAAGTATTTCACAGACAACGTGATTGCAAAAAAAGAGACAGACAGGATGTGAGAATATGAAGGCAATATACGGTGCAGTGCTGGACTATCATAGACATTCTTTCTAAGCTAAATATTCACATTCAACAAAAGCAGCATCCCCAAGGCAAAATGACTACCAAAAGAATTAATGTCAACAAATTAGAACTCTTCTCTGAGCAGGAACAGCTTTTTGCTAACTTGGAGGGAAAGTTGAGTCAATACATGGAACAGAAATGAAGTGAGAAGCTTCCAGATGTTGGGTGAGTAGCATCGCTTTTCCTCATCTGAGTTGGAACACTGGCAAACACCAAGATTGGTTTGATGAAAATGATGGGGAAACTCAGAAGCTGCTAAGTGAAAAACAAGAACTCAGCAGGGTTTACTAGCAGGCTAGTTCATCTATCTCTAAGAAGGCAGCATTTAATTCCATCGAAAGTAAACTGCAAGCAAAGCTTAGAGAGATGTAGGATTTTGGGCTCAATAAGAAGACAGATGAAATTCTGTTTATGCTGATAGTAACAATCCAAAGAGCTTTTACGATGCTCTGAAGGCTATTTATAAGCCAAAACCTATGGAGCATCTCAAGTACACAGTACTGATGGAGGCACATTGACTAGTGATAAGGATGTGATCCTAGGGAGATGGGCTGGACACTTCCATAGTGTTCTCAGCAGTCCATTATCAATCAATGCTGAGGCTACTGATCATTTACCTCAAGTGGAAATCAATCCCTCCTTAGCTAAACTTCCAACTGAAGATGAGGTTTTGAGGGCCATTAGGATCCTTTCATGTGGACAAGCACCTGGTGCTGATTTTATTCCAATTGAGATTCACAAGGTAGGAGATCCATTGCTGATACAAAAGCTGACTGAAATTTTCTGGGTTATATAGCAAGAGGAGCCTATTTCCCAGAAGTTCAAGGATGTCTCCATTGCCCATCTCTATAAAGGTATAGATAATAGATCGTCCTGTGCCAATCACAGTGGGGTTTCTCTCTTAGTCATTGCTGGCAAAATTCTTTTAGAGTCCTCTTTAATAGGCTGATCCTTCTCCTGGAAGATGGTCATCTACCTGAGAGCCAGCGTGACTTCAGAAAGGGCCAAGTAACAGTCAAAATGATGTTTGCTGCTCTATAATTCTGGGAGAAATGCCAGTTGCTGAACAGAGGTCTGTATACAATGTTTGTAGATCTGCCAAGGCCTAAGATATAATCACTCATGAGGGTTTATAGAAAATTATGTCAAAATTTGGTGGTTCAGAGAAGTTCAGTATTGTACATCAATTTCATGATGGCATTCTTACCTAGGTTCTGGAAAATGGACAACACTCTCATGTTTTCCCAGTCACCAATGGAGTGAAACAAGGGCTGTGTGAATGCTTCCATGCTTTTTAGCATAATATTTTCAGCCACTTCGTCAAATACCTTCAATGAGGATGAATACAGCATTGAAATCAGCTACTGTACTGACGGTAAATTATTCAACTTTAGAAGATGAAAGTGGAGGGAATATTCATGCATGATTTTTTTTTGAGAGGTTGTACACTCAATTCAGTCTCTGAAGCTGAGATGCAACAAAGTGTGGATTGATTCTCTGCTGCTTGTGCTAATTTTGGCATAACAATTAATACCAAGGAAATACAGGCTCTCCATTAGCCATCACCACATACTCCATATGTGGAACCATAACCATCAGTTGCAGCAAATGGAGAAATATTGAATGCTGTGGATAAGTACACTTACCTTTTTAGTGTACTTTCCAGGGATATGCACATCGATAATGAGTTGACTCACGCGTTGCCAGAGCTAGCTCAGTGTCTGGGATGCTCCAAAGGAAAATGTGGGAGAATAGACGTATCTTCTCTGACTGCCAAACTGAGGGACAGTCATTGTACTGACTTCATTGTTATATGCCTGTGAAACCTTGACACTCTACCAGTGACATGCCAGGAAACTGAATTGCTTCGATTTGAATTATCTTAGGAAGATTTTCCTGTCAGGAAAGGGTACCAGACATTGAGGTCCTTTCTCAAATTAAACTGCCAAGCTTTCAAACTCTACTTCAGAAAGCACAACTCCGATGGGCTGGCCATGTTGTTCAAATGTAAAATGTATGTTTCCCAAAAAGATTATTTTATGGAGAACTCACACAGGGGAAGCACTCACATGGTCAGAAGAAGCAATACAAAGACACTCTCAAGGTCTCTCATAAGAACTTTGGAATTGATTGTGTGACATGAGACACTAGCACAGGGTCATTCATCATGGTGTGCCCACATCAAAGCAGCAGAATTAAAGTAGTTGAAAAGAAAAGTAAGACACATAAATTTAGAGGATCCACCCCAAGTGTTCACATGGTTTATTTATGCCTGACCTGTGGTAGAGCATTCTGAGCTCATATTGGTCTGATCAGCCACAGTCAGACACACTGTAACTTGACTCTAGCATAGTGATGTCATTTTGGTCATTTTCAAGAATAAAGGAAAACAATCAACCAGGCTAAGTCAGAGATGCCATGAGCAAAACAAGCACTTATGTTGTAAGGTGGATAATGCAGAGAGGAATGAAAGGAAAGAAAAAAGAGTAAGAACCTGTGGTCAAAGGCTAGGTGAGGGGAAAAGAGGCAGTAGATCAGAGACAGATCCTTTCAACTATAGATCACTGCTGCGAAATATCTTCCCATTTTACAACATTCTTAGTTACAAAGAGGATTCCAGAACAAAAGGAGGAAAAAGTATTGAGGAAAAGACAGAAGAAGACACACAATTGACTCTCATAACTTTGACTATGATTTAGATAAACTAACACGTAAGATGTAAATAAATAAGTAAATAAATAAAAAAATAAAAGAAAATTATTTAGAAAGCAGAATCCAAGAATATATTTTTATTTACACACACACACACACACACACATAAAACATAATCATTCACAAAGAGTTGTGGGTTTTTTAAGGAGTTGGAGCAAAATCTATGACTGCAGGTGAACTTATAACAGCAACAACTATAGCAAAAGTAGGAATAGAAATCATGGACTCAGATGAGGTAAGAGTGAAAAAAGGCATAATTAAAAGAAATAAACAGGAAAACTACATTATCCTTAAAGGCACAATAGAGAGTGAATCAATATAAATATATGTAAATACCAAACAGAATGGTGTCTGAATACTTAAAGGAAAAATTAATTAAACTACAAGAATAGACTCTAAAACTCAAATTTTTACCATCAAAAGATCTCTTTAAGACCTAAACAGAGCTAGCAAAAAGAGGAGCATGAATGAAATTTAGAATTTGAATAAAATTACAGAAAAGGTAGGCGCAATACAACTCAGGCAATTACAGATCGGTAATACAAAGGAATATGTATTTCATTTTATTTTTCAGTTGTGCAAGGCACCTCTGTGAAAACTAACTTGCATACTAGGGCATGTAAATCTCCCAAACAAATACAGAATAGCAAGAGCATTAAATATATCCTTTAATGAACCCAGTACAATAAAATACATTTAATGAAGGATCTTGGAAAAATGATTAAAATCAATTGAAGACTAAATAAATTTAATGCTACAGAACTTCTGAGACAAGGAACAAATACTGGCAACGATAGAATATTTCATCAAAGAAAACAGCAATAATGAGAAGGCATTTATTAAAACTTATGGGATGCAGCCATAGCATTCCTTAGGGGAAAATTTCTATTTCTAAAACTCTTTCATCAACAAAAAATAACATAATAATGCAATTAAAAACAATTTAATGAAATAGAATTAATCAATGCATGAAAATTTAATATGTAAGTGCCTGTTATGGACCAGGCACTGTGAAATCGATAATAAACAAATAAATAATCCCCAGAGACCCCATCAAATTAGAAATTCTGAAAGTTACAGAAGATGAATTATCTGACAACAAAATAAAAACAAAGCAAAAACCAAAAACTCCATAAACTGATAAAACTATAAACTTTTTTTTAGAAAAAAGAAAAACCAACAAAATAAACTGCTATAAAATTTGCTTTTTTCATACAGGTGAAAACTAAATTGCCATTATCTAAAATGAAAAAAGAGAAATCACAGCAAATGAACATTAAATAAAGGAAGTTATCAGAAGCTACTTTTCCCAATTATATTGTGAAAAAATTGTTAACTTACATGAAATGGATGAATATTTATAAAATATAATTATAAAGTATAAAATGTCTAGATAAACAGAACAAGAGAGAATTTAAATAGCTCAACTTAAAAAAAAATTAAACAATTCATAAATGAAATTCCAAAGCGGGGGGACCCTAAGACCACATAGAATGAATTCTATCAAACATTCAAAGAACAATTAATCCTATTATACCATAGTCCATTTGAAAAACATAGGAAAAGAAGGGATTATTTTCCAAGAAAAACATATGCATAAATGCACATATGACACATAACAAGGACTTCAAAACTTTTCAATAACAGGAGGTAGCCATTAAGTAGCAATAACATATATTAAATAGACAAAATTCTGGTGGTAAAGGAGGTCCTGGAGCTACTTTAAGATTGGGTAATAAAAGGACCAAATCAGACATTCAATCAAAACCATAATTAATGTTTGAAGATGATGAGTCATGCCTAGATTTACAAAGTTATTTGAGTTAGACTCATATAGTCATAGTCAATAAACATTTATTTATTTAGACATGTATTATGCACTAGGCACTGTGATAACTCCTGGGGATACAAAGAAAGGCAAACAACTATCTCTATTATCAAGTTGTTCACAGTCCTATGGGAGAGACAACAGGCAAACAATTATGTACTGACAATTCACATACTGTACAGATGAGAAGTAATCAGCAGAGGAAAGGCAATAGAATTTCAGGGTGATGAGAAAGACTTAAAATGTGGAGTTTTAGTCAGGACTTGAAAGAAGCCAGGAAAGCCAAGAGATGAAGATAAGGACAGAAAGCATTCAAAACAGAGAGAGCATTTGATAAAAATGCCTGAAGTCAGAAGATGGAATACTTTGTTCAAGGACAAGGAAAGAGCTCAGAGTCAGATATTTTAGAGTGGAGAGGAAGTAGGTATAAGAAGACTGGAAAGATGGGGGAAGGGCAGGTAACAAGTGGTTTTGATCATCAAACAGAGCAAGAGATTATAAAGAGCATCCAGTCTAATCCCCTCATTTTCTAGACACGTAGAGGAAAAGTGTAATGAGTAACAGAATGGAGATTTTAATGCAGGCCATCTTCCTACAAAACTGATGCACTTTCTAATGAAACTTGCTGTTTTCCTAGTCTTCCAACTGGGACCAATTTTAAAAGTAAAGTATTAAAAAAAATAAAAACTAGTCCTTCACCGACTCTATCATCATAGCCAATGGTGGAGAAAATGCAAGGGTGTTCAGAGATGTGTGAATAGAATGTGACCATGGACAAATCAATTAACCTGTCTGAAGGTCAATTTCCTCATTGGTTAAATGGAGATACTAAGTTAAGTTGTTGCGTTTGTCCTTTATTCTCAAAGAGGACCATGACAAAAAGATGATGACATGACTTGTAGTTGACTTTGATTTGAGTGAGGAAGGGCTGTGCAGGGTCACTAATCTCACTTTCTTCTCCAGAGTTATCTGGGTCCAGTGACCTGATATTCATCAAGATGACTGGAAATGGCCCAGGATGCAATGTGAGACCCTGGCCCTTTTAGGCTAAGGTCTTATAGCATTCTCTCTTTGAGTGAGATACACCCATTCAATGAGTAGGCTTCTTTAAATAGTTGCTCAAGGGATGGCCCCTTGAACAAAAAAAAAAAAAATCAAACTGAGAGGAGAAGATCCTCAGGGTTCCTGGGTAAGAGAAACAATTACTATTATAGTAATAGTAAGCTAAATATTTAGTTTTGGTACCTTAAATTTGCACTGAGACTTTTGGGACACCATCAATCTATGAAATCCCAGTTCCCTCTGACTGTTTTCAGGGTTGCTTTGGCCCCCAAACCATTAGTCATTCTTTAAAGCTGAAGTCTCCAAAAAACAAGGGGAAAAAGGAGTCAGGATATCCTTAAGAGGTTTTATTCATTTTCTATGTATGCTCTTCCTTCATCAACTCCACTCCATCTCAGCACTCGAACTCTTCCTTATAATAAATAAACATAATTAAATAAAAATAACAATAAAGAGACCACATCTGCTAGAGAGTGCAGCACCTTGCGTCCCATCTCCCTGCAGAGAGAGAGGTTTCTTTCATTATCTACTTCCTGGAGCCCAGATTGGTCATTACAATGACTAAAACATCAGATTCCTTTTAGTGGTATTTTAACTTATATTATTAGAGTTGGTGTTAAAAGCATATCAGAGTGGATAGAGAGATGAACTAAGAACTAAGATCTGAGTTCAAGTCCTGCATCTGACACATAATGGCTGTGTGACTCTGGATAAGTCATTTACATTGTAAACATCTCTCTAAAGCTGTAAGTTACAGATAAGGTGCTGTACTGCCTTGTTAGAAGAAGTTTCCTCACTTGCAAGTTCCCCTTGCCAATAGCCAGAATTGTAGTTGCTAGCACTAGTTGTAGTCACTATTTTTCTCTTGGCTCTCCTTCACTCATTATCAATTCATACAAGTCTTTTCAAGTTACTTTGGATTCCCCATATTCATCGTTTCTTGCTGCATAATCATGCTGAATTACATTCGTATGCCAGGGCTTGTTCAGACACTCCAGGCATCCACTTTGTTCCCAGACCTTGGCTTCCACAAAAAGTGCTGCTGCGATTACTTTAGCACACATGGAGCCTTTTTCCCATAGGACTTTTTTGTTCAAAAAAAGATTTTCTTCTGTCCTAGAATTGTAGGGAACGTCTCACAAACAAACCAATCGCACTGTTTTCTTAAAAATTACAGACTGAAAATAACTCCTCAATTCAACTGCTTGAAGAGAGGCCCTCTTTCTTGTTAGAGGGAAATTTCCAGCTGTTGAAACATTTATCTTTGATGAAAGAGTTCTCTAAATGAATAACAGAAATTCCAAGGTGCCTCCTACTTCACAACTCAATTGTTGTTGAGAAAGATTTCATTTTGATTTCTAGAGAATCAATTTATCCCCAAATCATATTTGTGACTCATATTTTCTAAGCCTGTCTTTGCATTGACTTCTACTCTACTTGTTCAGTCACCTTTCCCTTGAGAATTTCAACCAGCAAAATGAGTCCCTAGAGGAAGCCACCTGAGATAAGGGACGAGCTGGTACAGTGGGAAACCATCCACACTATAAGTCAGGAAACCAGAGCTCTCTAATATGGTTGCTGATCCTACTTTATGAAGTGTCTTCCCTTTCTGGGAATGAAAGGGAAGAAATGAAATGAAAGTAATGAAAGAAAAGCTCTTTTTAGATGACTTATAAGATCCATTCCAGCTCTCATAGTTCACAATTTTATGGCTTCTGCTAAGGGCAATAGGATTGCTACCCTCCTTCAAGAAACTTTACCTCTTTTGAAAAGTATCATGGGCCATGTATAGATAGAACATAAATTCATTATTTGCAGGAACTATTTCATTTTTTTACCAGTGATACCTGGCTCATAGTGAGTGTTTAATAAATGCTTGCTTACTTGCTTTGTTGAATATTGGTTCTCCAGCCCTTTTGTTGCTGTTCAGTTGTTTTCAGATATGTCCAAGTCTTCATCATCATCAATATGTGTGTATGTATGTATACATACATATATACATTATATATACATATGTATATGTATATATACATACATATATACATTATATATACATATGTATATGTATATATACATACATGCATATACATTTTATATATACATATATATGTATGTATGTATGCATATATATATGATTTATTTATATTCAGTTTTCAACATTCACTTCCAAGAGAGTTTGAATTTCAAATTTTCTCCCCATTTCTCTCCTCCCCCCATGCCAGGACAGCATGCACCCCAACTACATTTTTCTCTAATCTGCCCTCCCTTCAATCCCCCCCCCTTATCCCATCCCTCTCCTCTCTATTTCCCTGTAGGGCAAGATAGATTTTTATACCCTATTGCCTGTACAACTTATTTCTCAGTTGCATGCACAAACAATTTTTAACATTCACTTTTAAAAGTGAGTTCCACATTCTCCCCCTTGCCCCATCCCCATCCACCCTCATTGAGAAAGCAAGCAATTTGATATAGGTTATACATGTGTATCCATGCAAAATATTTCCATAACAGTCATGTTGCAAAAGACTAACCACATTTCCCTCTATCCTGTCCTGCCTTCTTTTATTCCATTCTGTCCCTTGACCTGTCCCCCCACAATAGTGTTTGCTTCTGATTACCTCTTCCCCCAATCTGCTATCCCTTCTATTATCATCCCTCTCCTATCTCCTTCTTCCCTGCCATTCAGTAGGGTAAGATGAATTTCCATATCCAGTTGAATGTGTGTTATTTCCTCCTTGAACCAAATCCCATGAGAGTAAGGCTCACTTATTTCCTCTCACCTATCCCCCTTCCCCTCCACTGTAAAAGTTCTTTCTTGCCTCTTTTATGTGAGATGCTTTACTACATTCTATCTCTCCCTTTCTCTTTCTCCCATTACATTCCTCTCAACATTTAATTTTGTTAATTTTGTAATCCCTTCATATTCAGCTCACTCTGTGCCCTCTCTCCATATGTGTATATATATATATGTACATGTGCATGTATATGTGTGTATACACACATATGTATGTATATATACATATACCTATACATATATAATGCACATCTACATATACATATATGTGAAAACACACATAGAAAGGTCTCATAAGTTACAAATATCATCTTTCTATGTAGGAATATAAAAAGTTCAATTGAGTGAGCCCCTTATGTCTGCCCTTTCCTCTTTACCTTTTGATATTTCTCTTGATTCTTGTTTTTGAAAGTCAGATTTTCTATTCAGCTCTGGTCTTTTCAAAAAAAATGCTTGGAAGTCCTCTATTTCATTGAATGATTATTTTTTTCCCTGAAGTATTATATTCAGTTTGGTTCAGTGATTCTGGATTTTAATCTTACCTCCTTTGATCTCTGGAATATCATATTCCAAGCCCTCCATTCTCTTAGTGTAGAAGCTACTAAATCCTGTGTTATCTTAGTCATATTTGCACAATACTTGGATTGTTTCTTTCTGGCTGCTTGCAATATTTTCTCCTTGACCTGGGAGCTCTCGAATTTGGCTACAATATTCCTGAGTTTTTCTTTTTGGGATGGTGATTGGTGGATTCTTTCCATTTCTATTTTACCCTCTGGTTCTAGAATATCAGGGCAGTATTCCTTGCTGATTTCTTTTCTCAAATGTTTATTTAATTTATTTTTAGCTTTCAACATTCATTTCCACAAAATTTTGAGTTCCAGATTTTCTCCCCATCACTCCCCTCTCCACACCCCATAATGCCTTGCATTCTGATTACCCCTTTACTCAATCTGCCCTCCCTTCTATCAGACCCCCTCTATTCCCTTATCCCCATCTTCTCTCTTTTCTTGTAGGGAAAGATAGATTTCCATGTCCCATTACCCCTGTCCCAATACATAAGTATTTCTTATTTCCCCGTTGTATGCAAAAACAATTCTCAACATTTGTTTCTAATGCTTTGAATTTGAACTTCTCTCCTTTCCTCCCTCCCCACCTATCCCCATTGAGAAGGCAAGCAATTCAATATAGGCTATATATGTGCAGTTTTGCAAAAGACTTCTCTAGTAGTCATGTTATGTAAGACTAACTATATTTCCTTCCATCCTATCTTGCCCCCCATTTATTCTATTCTCTCTTTTGATCTTGTCCCTCCCCAAAAGTGTTTACTTCTAATTACTCCCTTCTCCCACTAGCTCTCCCTTCTATCATCCCCCTCAGCCCACTTGTCCCCTTCTCCCCTACTTTCCTTCAGTGTAAGATAGATTTTCATGCCAAATTGAGTGAGCATGTTATTCTCTCCTTAAGCCAAATATGAAGAGAGAAAAGCTTCACTTTTTCCCTCTCACCCCCTCCCTTTTCTCCTCCATTGAAAAAGTTTTTCTTGCTTCTTTTATGAATGATAATTTGCCTCATTCCATTTCTTCCTTTCTTCTCCCTATATTTCCTCTCTCACTCCTTAATTTTATTTTTTAGATATCACCCCTTATTATTCAGCTTACCCTGTGCTCTCTGTCTATGTGTATACATATGCATGTGTGCATGTGTATAATACTTTCAACTACTCAAATACTGAGAAAAGTCTCAAGAGTTACAAATACTATCTTTCCATGTACTAATATAAACAGTTCAACTTTAGAAAGTCCTTTATGATTTCTCTTTTCTGTTTACCTTTACATGTTTCTCTTGATTCTTGTGTTTGAAAGTCAGATTTTTCTCTTCAGTTCTGGTCTTTTCATCAAGAATGTTTGAAAGTCCTCTATATCATTGAATGACCATTTTTTCCCCTGAAGTATTATACTCAGTTTTGCTGGGTAGGTGATTCTTAGTTTTAATCCCAGTTCTTTTGACTTCTGAAATATCATATTCCAAGCCCTTTTATCCCTTAATGTAGAAGCTGCTAGATCCTGTATTATCCTGATTGTATTTCCATAATACTTGAATTGTTTCTTTCTAGCTGTTTGCAATATTTTCTCCTTGACTTGAGAATGCTGAAACTTGACTACAATATTCCTAGGAGTTTCTTTTTTTAGATCGCTTTCAGGATATTATCAGTGAATTCTTTCAATATTTATTTTGCCCCCTGGTTCTAGAATATCATGGAAGTTTTCCTTGATAATTTCATGGAAGATGATGTTTAGGCTCTTTTTTTGATCATGGCTTTCAAGTATTCCCATAATTTTTAAATTTTCTCTCCTGGATCTATTTTCTAGGTCAGTTGTTTTTCCAATGAAATATTTCACATTAGCTTCCATTTTTTCATTCATTTGGTTTTGTTTTGTAATTTCTTGGTTTCTCATAATGTCAATCGCTTCCATCTGCTCCATTCTAATTTTTAATGAACTACTTTCTTCAGTGAGCTTTTGAACCTCGTTTTCTATTTGGCTAATTCTGCTTTTCAAATCATTCTTCTCCTCATTGGCTTTTTGGATCTCTTTTGCCAATTGAGTTAGCCTATTTTTAAAGGTGTTATTTTCTTCAGTATTTTTTTGGGTGTCCTCTAGCAAGCTGTTGACTTGCTTTTCATGATTTTTTTTTCCATTGCTTTCATTTCTCTTCCCAATTTTTCCTCCACCTCTCTTACTTGATTTTCAAAATTCTTTTCAAGCTCTCCCATGGTCTGAGACCATTGCCTGTTTATTTTGGAGGCCTCTGATGGTAAGCATTTTTCTTCCTCATCTGAAAGAATGGAAAAAAATACCTGTTCACCAAGAAAGTAATCCTCTGTAGTCTTATGTTTTTCCCCTTTATTGGGCATTTTCCCAGCCTGTTACTTGACTTCTGAGTCCTTTGTCAAGAGAGGAGTATGCTCTGGGAACCTGCAAGTTCTTGGTTCCTCCAAGGTGACTCCATCAAGGGAGAGGAGTTTCCTCTTCTCCTAGACTGTGCTCTGGTCTGGGATCTACCAAAGTTTTCCGCCTAGGATCTGCAAGTAGAATTCCCTTTCCAGAGCCTCCAGCAGCTTCACCACACCAGCCAGCCGTCTTTCTCACCTCAGACCACCAGTCAGGACTGAGACCCAAATCAGCGGCTCAATTCCCCCAGGGTCTTTAGGCTGAGGACTCCAACAATGGATGCTTCTGTTGCTGTTGATGCCACTGCTGCCTGGGGCTGGGACTAGGAGAAGACCCTGCTCCCTTCTCATCCAGGAAGAAAAGCTTTTTCACTGACCTTTGAAGTGTCTTTGGTGTTTGTGGGTAGAGGGATCTGAGAACTGCTGCTGCCGCTTGAGATTCCTCCACCAAGGTCTGTTCCAGTCCTGTCCCTGCTTCACTGCAGGACCAAGGTTGTTCTAGGCTCTGTGGGCTGCGCTCCACTCTGTGCTCTGTGCAATAGATCTTTCCTGTTGGCCTTACAGGCTACATTGAGCTGTAAATCTCTTTCACTCTGTCATTTTGTGGCTTCTACTGTTCTTGAATTTGTTTAGAGTTATTTTTACAAGTGTTTTATGGGCTATGTGAGAAGAGCTAGAGCATGTGCATCTTTCTACTTCATCATCTTGGCTCCATTGACAGATGATGTCTAGATTCTTTTTTGATCTTGGTTTTCAGGTAGACCAATAATTTTACAATTATGTCTCCTCAATCTATTTTCTAAGGCAGTTGTTTTTTCCAATGAGATATTTCACATTGTCTTATTTTTTTTAATTCTTCTGGTTTTGTTTTATAATTTCTTGATTTCTCATAAAGTCATTAGCTTCCATTTGCTCCATTCTAATTTTGAAGGAATTATTGTCTTCAGTGAGCTTTTGGACCTCCTTTTCCATTTGGGCAATTCTACATTTTAAGGCATTCTTCTCATTGACTTTTTGAACCTTTTTTGCCATTTGGGCTAGTCTTTTTTTAAGGTATTATTTTCTTAAGCATTTTTTTTTGGTCTTCTTTAGCAAGCTATTGACTCATTTTTCATTGTTTTCTTGCATTGCTCTTAATTCTCTTCCCAATTTTTCCTCTGCTCTCTTACTTAGTTTTCAAAATCCTTTTTGAGTTCTTCCATAGCCTAAGACCATTTCATATTTTCTTGGAGGATTTGGATGTAGGAGCCTTGACATTGCTGTCTTCCTCTGGTTTTATGCTTTGATCTTCCTTGTGAAAAGAAAATATATTTTTTCACCAAGAAATTAATCTTTCATAGTCTTATTTTCCCCCTTTTGGCTATTTTCCCAGCCAAATACTTGACCTCTTAGCTCTTTGTTAAGTGGAGTGGGTACTACCCCAAATTTCAGGAGATTTGTATAGATGTTTTCAGAGATATTTCTAGGGACCTGTAGGTTGTCAGTTCTTCCAAAGTGGTATGATCAAAGGAGAAGTGTTTACTCCTCTCTTGGCCTACACACTGGTCTATGAGCCACAAGCACTCTTTTCTGCCCTGGATCTGCAAGTAGGATTCTTTCTCCACAGTCGCCATCAGCTCTGCCACACTAGTGGTCCTCCTTGCCCCAGGATCACCACCCAAGACTGTGACTGGGATCAGCTGCTCAATTCCACCACCATCTGTAGACTAAGAGCTCCAGAAGCAACTGACCACTGCAACAATGGCTGCCACTCCATTGGGACTGGGGCTGGGGCTAGGGCTGAACCACATTCCTCTCTCACTCTGGTAAGAGGGCTTTCCCACTGAACTTTGAAGCTGTCTTTGCTGTTTGTGGGTTGACAAGTCTGGAAACCGCTGTGATTCAGTACCCTGAGGCCTGCTCCAGCCTGGTGTGTACATTTGCTTCCCCTACTGGCTGTGTTCCACTCTGAGCCAGGTGTAAAAGACACCTCCTATTGGCTTTCCAGATTATCTTGGGCTGGTAATCTGTTTCACTCTATCATTTTGTGGCTTCTGCTGCTTTGGAAATTGTTCACAGTCATTTTTACAGGCATTTTGAGAGGTTTGGGTAGAGAGCTCAGGAAGGTCTCGTCTACTCATCCATCTTGGCTATGCCCTCCCCCCATTTGGGGTTTTTTTGGCAAAGATACTAGACTGGTTTGTCATTCCCTTCTCTACTTCATTTTATAGATGAAGAAACTGTGGCAAACAGGATTAATTGACTTGCCCAGGGTCACACAGTTAGTAAGTGTTTGAGGCCAGATTTGAAGTTAGGAAGATGAGTCATCCTGATTCCAGGTCCAGCACTCTCTCCACTGGGCTACCTAGACAAGATTTATGATGACACAGAAGGGTCTTGCTACCCATTTTTTTCAAGTCTCAGTCTCCAGAACCTTTGACTCTTGGAATGAAGGTATGAAGACACAGTTCCCCATTAGTCTAAAACAGTGTGCATCTTTAAAGGGTGTCATTTGTAAGAGAGACTAGATTCTTTATCCTCAGAGAGCATGTTGAAGAACAAACTGCACAATTACAGAGAGGGATGGCAGGTGTCAATTTAATATAAGCAAAATTTTCTCAAAATCCAATTCTCTATCATAAGATGTGTACAAGTAGAAACTGAAAGAATACTTGTACAGTGTACTGTAGAAGAGATGATTATTCAGTTGTGGGTCATATTTGAGGTCTCTTCCAGCTCCAGGATCCTCATTCTATGATCTTTCTTGTCATTTTCTTTTTTTAAAATAAATTTTATTGATCTATTTTTGTTTTTTACATAGCCTAGATTTCCTATTACATCCCTCTCCTGTCCCCTACACAGAAATTCATGATTTTTAACAAATAATATTTTAATAAGGAAAAGAAAAATATATATAACACATTAGAAAAAAACCAATAGGTCCCTACATGCAATTTGGTTTGCAATGCCCTGCCCGCTGCAAAGAAGTAAGGAAAGGTGTTTTTTTGTTAGCTCTTCTCTGGAAACAAGCTTGTTCTTCATATTTAATGACATTCACTTTTCATTGATTGCAATTATTGCTCGATTTATGTTGCTGCAACCATCATGTATATTGTTTTCCTGACTCCACCTACTTGAGTCAGTTCATATAAATCTTTCCATGCTTCTCAGTACTCATCATATTCATCCTTTGTTATGGTAGAGTAACATTCCATTACATGCATTTCATTACATTACCATCACATTCCTTTTCATTACAATTTGGTTAGCCTCTATTTTCAAATCTTACTGGTTAAATATTATCAAACAGGTCAAGTAATCCCTGCATTCACTTTTTTCCCTGTCTCCCGGAATTTATGGGAAAAGTATAGTATAAACAATAAAGTACTGAGCACAAGTGAAACATTATCTATAATTTACATTTCAGACACAAGTATACTAGGTTTAAAGCTGAAAGAGATCTTGGAATCCATCTGGAATGTAAGCTCTTTGAGGGTATTTAAATTATTATTTGAGGTGTTCAAATTATTTTAATTTGAATTTTAAATCCCAAACATTGAGCACAGGTCTTGGAACACAGTAAGAGCAGAGTAAATGCTTGTTGAATGATCCAGTTCAAGCCCAACATTTTACAGATAAGTAAATTAAGGACTAGAGTAGTTATTAAGTAACTTGTCTAAGAACACACAAGGAGTGATAGAGCCTGAATTGATCCCAATGGTCCTTAAGTTGAGTTATTGTCTCGACCTTCAAGACAGTTTCCTATTGGTATATACATAGCCAATTTCTGCATGAAGTCTCTACCCACTGGAAACACCATCTATAGACCTTTCTCTTTCATCAATTCAATTCATTTCATTTTGTTCAGTAAGTCATTTGATTGTAAGCTTCTTGAGAAAAGGAACTGCTTTTTGCTTCTTTTTGTATAGCACAGTGTCTGATGCATAGTAAGGATTTAATGAATTCTTATTGAATTGAATTGAATCTCATAAGCACTTGCCCTGTGTTCAGTGCCAAGCACCAGGGAGATAAGATTTGTGCATGGGACAAAATTCTTGCCTTCATCAAGTTTAAGTTCAGAAGAAACATAGGATTTAGAGTTGAAGGGTACCTTAGCGACCATCTAGTCTAAACAACTCATTTTAAAGAAAAGGAAGAGAAGACACCAACACAAACAATTATAATTCACTAATATACTGTACATGTATCAGAAAGGTACTGCTTAAGTGTGGATGATTATTCCTGACAGGGATGTGAAGGAAGACTTCTTGGAGGAGAGGACATTTGATTAATGTTTTAAAGAATCAGCTGGAATTCAATGTGAGAAAAAAGGAGGAAGACAATCTGGGCACAGGAAGGAAAAGGAACAAAATCAAAGATATGGAAGAAAGCTATGTTTTAAAGGCAGAGAGTAGTTCAGTGGGGCTGTAGTATATTATGTTTGCAGGGTAGTGGTGTGAGATAAGGTTAGAAAGGCAGATAGTGCCAGAATGGTGAGGGCACTGAAGATTTTGAACTTTCCATCATTGATCAAGCATGATGTGATCATTGGTGTGTAGACTGAGAGTTGGAAGGGATGGAGAACCACTGAAGGGCTACACCATGGGAGAGAGAGAACACCTGTTTTCCCATCTCTATCAAGGGCAAGAGAAGACAAAGCCCCTTATAATAGCATCAGGTGGAATGCTGGTTAAATGTGAAGAGGGTGTTATTGACAATGACTTTTTCACAGCCAAGGTTATTAAATTGGAACAGGTGAGCAGGGCATCTCCTTCCCTGGGGACATTAGAGGAAAGGATGCACATCCCTCCACCTGGAATGGATTAGTGTCCCAGGGAGTGGAGAGAGGTAAGTTGATGACATGATGATCTTTCAAGCTTTCTTCAATAAGAATGCAGAATATGTTATGGAGGAAAGATATGAGAGGGTTAAACCTCAAACCTCATGGAATGCAGAGAGTCACTGAGCTATAAGGGCCTCTGGGAAATGCCATAGAAAGAAAACACACAGATGGGAACATTGGAACTTGGGCTTGAAGGTTATTTGAAACTATGAAGGAAGATGAACTCTATAGAAATTAGATACAGAGGAATGTAAAAACAAAGTATTGTGGTAGGACAGAAAGATTCCCATATTAAAAATTAAGAGACTAGATCTCATTTTGGCTGTGTCACCTTCTTGTTTAACTTTGGATAATCCCCTTGCTAGCTTTTTGTTTTTGGACAAGACCTATGACTTCATCAGTGTAGGGGCCCTTTGTGTAGAAATTCCTTTCCCTCATGCCAAGAGACAAATAGTCTACAACTTGCAGTCTCAGAGAGTTTCCCATAGGCACAGAGAGTTTAAGTGTCTCACCCCTGGTTGTCACACAGCTCATTGTGTGTAAAAAGCAGGCCTTGAAACCAGGTTTCTCTGACCCTTTATTCAATATGCCAACCTTCTCAGGCATCAGTTTAACCAACTATAAAATGAGGGGGTTGGAACAGATCTCTGATATCTTCGTAGACCAATATTGTATACCTTATACCAAATAGTTACATGACCTAGATATAAAAGATCATATCATAAACAAATTAGAAAGATAAAGAAAAAAATACTTCTTAGATACATGGATAAAGGAAAAGTTCCTAATAAAACAAAGGATAGAGATAATCACAAAAGCTAAATGGACAATTTTGATTACATAAAATATAAAAGATTTTTTGTATAAATAAATCCAATAAAGTTAAAATTAAAAGGTAAACAATTAAGTGAGGGAAATCTTTACATAAGTTTCTCTAATAAAAGTCTCATCTCAAGATGGAGCCAAGATAGTGGAGTAAAAGGAGGGACTTACTAGAGCTTTCCCCCAAAACCCAGATCTGTAAAAAATGACTCTAAACAAATTCTGGAGCTGCAGAACCCACAAAATGATGGAGTGAAGCAAATCTCCAGCACAAGACAGTCTGAAAGTTCAACAGGAAGTATCTATTGAGCCAGGCTGGGAGCCAAGCACTGTCCAGTGTGAGTCACACCAGCACAAATGAGACCTGAGAAGACCTGGGAGGGACTGAATCACTGGCACTTCTTGCAGTTTCCAGACATTGCGACTCCAAAAGGCTGAGGACAAATTGGAAAATCAGTGGAAAAAGTCTGTTGGACCTGTGAGAGAGAGTAGAGTGGTCGAGCTCCAGGCCCAGGGAGTGGAGGACCCTGCAGCAGTCACAGCAGCAGGGGCAGAGGCAGTGGCTATTTCTGGAGCACTAGGCCCACAGATTGTGAGGTAATTGAGAAGCTGACAGCACACCCCCCCACTCCCACTGGAAGCCTAGCACTACCTTGACAAAGAGCTCAAAGTCAAATAAATGACTGGGGAAATGAGCAAAGATAGGGAAAAAAATGTCAGAGTATAGAATATTACATTGGTCACAAGGAAGATCAAAACACACAACCAGAAGAAGACAGCAAAAAGTCAAAGCTCCTATATCCAAAGGCTCTAAAAAAATATGAATTGGTCTCAGGCCATGGAAGAGATCAAAAAGGATTTTGAAAATTAAGTAAGAGAAATAGAAGAAAATTGGGAAAAGAAATGAGAATGATGCAAGAAAATCATGATAAGTGAGTCAACAGCTTGCTAAAGGTGACCCAAAAAATAACACCTTAAAAAAGTAGACAACTCAAATGGCAAAAGAGATCCAAAAAGTCAATGAGGAAAAGAATGCCTTAAAAAACAGAATGGTCAAATGGAAAAAGAGGCTCAAAAGCTAACTGAAGAAAACAATTCCTTCAAAATTAGAATGGAGCAAATGAAACCTAATGACTTTATGAGAAATCAAGAAATTATAAAATAAAACCAGAAGAATGAAAAAATAGACAATGTTAAATATCTCATTGAAAAAACAACTGACTGAAAAAATAGATCCAGGAGAGACAATCTTAAAATTATTGGCATACCTGAAAGTCATGATCAAAAAATTAGGGCTTGGAATATTATATTACAGAGGTGAGAGAGAAAGATTGAATCTTACTTTCATCGGATTTGGCTTAAAGAGGGAATAACATGCACACTCAATTTGGCATGATAATCTATCTTATAGTATAGGAAAGTAGGAAGGAGAGGGTTAAGAGGAAATGGGGAAATGATACAAGGGAGGGCAAAAGGGAGGAATGGGGAATTAGAAGTAAACATTTTTAAGAAGGGACAGGGCCAAAAGAGAGAATAGAATAAAAGGGAGGCAGGATAGAATGGAGGTAAATATAGTTATGACATGACTGTTATGGAAGTGTTTTGCATGAATACACGTCTATAACCCATATCAAATTGCTTGCTTTCTCAGTGAGGGTAGATGGGGAGGGAGGAAGGGAAAGAAGTTGGAACTTAAAGTTTTAAAAATGAATGTTAAAAAATTACTTTTACATACAACTTGGAAATAAGACATACAGGCAATGAGTATAGAAATCTATCTTGCTCTACAAGAAAATAGAAGGGAAGGGGATAAGAGAAGTGAGGGGTGTGATAGAAGAGAGGGCAGACTGAGGAAAGTGGTAACCAGAATACTATCTTGGGGTGGGGGAGGGGAGAGATGGGGAGAAAACTTGGAACTCAAAATCTTGTGGAAGTGAATGTTGAAAACTAAAACTAAACAAATTAGTTAATAAAAAATAAAAGTCTTGTCTCCAAAATAAATAAGAATTGATTCAAACTTACAAGAATAAAAGCTACCCCACAAACAGCATATGGTATAAAGATATGAAAAGCTTGTTCAAGTTATCTATAGACATATTTTTTAAAAAAGTTTCAAATCACTCATAGTTAGAGAAATGCAAATTAAAGCAATTCTGAGGTTCCATCTTGTACCTATAAGATCAGCAGAGATGACAAAAAAATTACAAATGTTGGAAGGTTTGTGAGAAGACAGGAACATTGGTGCATTATTGGTGGAATTGTAAATGGATCTGACTATTCTGGAAAGAATTTTGGAATCCTACACAAAAAAGTCACTAAATAGTCCATGCCCTTTGATCCAAGTACACCAATGCTCTGTCTATTACCAAGGCCCAGAGAAAAATGTCATATATATATACAAAAATGTTTATAGTAGCTATTTTTGTGATGGCAAAAAACACAGAAAACTAAGGAGATATACATCAATTAGTGAATGGTTGAACAAATTATGGAAAATTGATTTGATCCAATATTATGGTGCTATAAAAATAAGGAAAAAGATGATTTAAAAAACATGGAAACACTTGTTGATTGATGCAACATGAAATTAACAAAATCTGAATAATTCATACTATGAATGAATCACTCTGGGCAGGAGTCAAAAGGAGGTATATTTGGCTCTATAGAAGGAAAAACTTCCTAATGGTTAGAGCTGCCCAGAAAATGGACCAAGCCATCATTCAAAGTCTTTCAGATAGCAGCTTTAGGGTCAACTACAAGAAAGACTTCTGGGATTCCTAGAAAGATTGATTTTAAATTTGAGAACCTGAGTCCAAATCTCACTGTGTCACTTATCTGTAAACTTAGGCAAATCTGATTCTCATGTTCCTCATCTGTAAAATAAGAAGTCTGAATAAATGACTTCTAAGTTTTAAATCAATGGTACCATGATCCTACCAAATGCGTATATTTTACAAGGGGCAAGTTGAGACACAAGTGAGCTTCTTAGAGCAGCTATCATATGAGAAATCTGGAACAAGATGGGTAAAGGTCACTAGAAAACCCCAGAAGACCATGAGGCACTGCTACTTGGGTTGCTAGGTGGTTGAGTGCCTGAGGCAGTGAAGAGGTAATATGAGGAATCTGAACACATGATAAAGGATTCACTAGCACTGAGACAGGATGTGATAGCTGATGAAGACCAACTGTGACAAATTCATAAGTTGCATGGAGAAATACAAAGTAGACTCTGATTTCTTTCATAATCACTCTAATTTCTTTTTGGGGGGGGGGAGAGGTTAGTTTTATTTTTAAGTTGTTGCTGTTGTTATTGTTTTTAATAAATTTACCGGGAATTGTATGTCTGATGACCAATAAGATAGAGCACTAGACATTTTATCTGATCCTCAGAAGCTGTCACATATCTCCAATATTGAAATTATACTCAAGAGATAAAGTAATTACAACTGCCTCCACAGTTTAGGTCAAGGAGATCAATGAGGTGATGAAAATATCTGACAAATACTAGCAGAAATATATCCCTAACTTGCTACCACATAATTTTAGGAGCAGTTAGGTGGCTCAGGGTATAGAGCACCATCATAAAGAAAGAAAGAAAGAAGGAAAGAAAGAGATGGAAGGAAGGAAGGAAGGAAGGAAGGAAGGAAGGAAGGAAGGAAGGAAGGAAGGAAGGAAGGAAGGAAAGAAAGAACCCCCTTCACTAAAACCTAGCATAATCCCGAGAAGTTTGTAAGAAAACTCAGTTTATCCTCCCCTACTATTTTCTTCCCAGTGTCATGGAAAAAGAAAAGGCAGAAGTTTGTCCTGGCTGGAGCATCAATGTGGCAGCACTCTGTGACTGAAGAAATAAATAGGTAAATGGACAAGTAAATAACAGCAGACCAATCATTAAGAGATTTCTTTCTAAAAGCACACAAGGAGACAAGGATGAAAGCAAAAGTCAAATAGAAGTGATGATAAGGGAGGAAGAGGCCCAAAACATCATGGACTAAACCTCACAACAACTATGTTAGGGATAAATAACAGCATGACAGGGTACATTAAAAAGTCCGAGAAGGAATACAATAAAAGGGAATATGTGATGTACTCTACTTGAGTCAAAGATCAACAATGAAGTGAAAATAATGCCTATAGTCCCTCAGGAGGAAGAAATCTAGGAAAGTGGGAGAAGAGGAAAAGGGAATGACTGAAACAGAAAGGAGGAACAATTGTTTCGGAGGCAGAAGGTAGTACTGCTAATGACCTCCAATGGAGAAAAAAGTGTTCTTACAGTGACTAATTTGCAGGGATTCGGTGTATAGAGAAATCATTCATTACATTACATTACATATCATTTACATTACATACATACATGCATTACATACAATCATTCATTACACCTCAGGAAAATGGGAGAAATCTTTGAAGAAATTGACACCTAGAAAAATGGTAGGGCATTAATGCAGGGAGGAGATTTCATGGCAAATGGGAGAAATATGACTGTGTGAAGGATAAAAGTTAATGAACTACACAATTAGGGACATAGAAAAGTTTGTACTGTGGGGGAATATCCTCTTTCACCTGCAAGAATTAGTATTTCTATGAGGGAGGAATAACAGAAAAGGGGGAGCAATAGGGGGCAAGATCAATAAGTCAATAACATTGAAACTATTTAGAAGAGGGAATTCAAAATATCTACTTTAATTTCATGAAAAATACAGCGATAAAGAAGTAATAATTGTAGGGATCATGAATTGAAAAACAAAAGTTCAGAATAGACAGAAAGGAAGGATAAGTAATTAAGTGGATAAGGGGAAAAAGTCATTTCTAGAAAATAGCACAGAAAATGAAATTTTAAAATTAAAGAAAAATTAAGTTAAAGGGAAAAAGAATAAAGGGGATTTTGTTTGACTACTTGACTGAGGAGTGGGGAAAGATGCATTAAATAACTAGATAAAACAAGAAAGACAAAGAAACTAAAAAGCAAAACTTCAACACTAGGAAAAGGGGTAACAAATGGGAGATTGAGGGGAAAAGAGCTAATGTGAATAGGTTTGTCATAAAATAGATCAACTTAAAATAATTGAAGAGCTACAGCACTGGGTTTATAGTGGGGAAAATCCTAATTTTAAAAATATTAGCAACAGATTCAGGAAAATATAAACCTAACTGATAATGCTAAATGTTAATGGATTAAATAACCTAATAAAACAAGAAAGAGTGACAGATAGGAAAAAAAATCTCCATAATCTGTTGCTTACAAAAAAATATATACCTAAAGAATAAAGCTATACAGAGAATAAAAGTTAGGGTCTAGAACAAAATTTATTAAATGAAGCCAAAAAAAAAAGGTGTCGGTAGCAAATTAAATGAAAATAAGCATTTAAAATATAGAAAAGATAAAATGCTAAAAGGAACCATTGACTATACGTTAGTGAGGAAATTGAGGCAAACAGGGTTAAGTGACTTGCCCAGGGTCACACAGCTTGTAAGTGTTGAGGTCACATTTGAACTCAGGTTTTCCTGACTACAGGATGGCACTCTATCCACTGCATCATACAGTTGCACACTTTCTCAGTATTAGATAAGTTCATCAGAAACTTTGTGATTATTGTTCTTCCCTCATTTTCAAAGATAAGCAAAAGAGAAAACATAGAATTAAACAAATGAAGAAACTAAAGGTAAAAGACTTATGGCACTTTCTAAATGGGATTACTAAAAAATATACTTATTTCTCAGCACTACATAAAACTTTTACAAAAATTGACCAGATAGAAGTGCCCTATAGGGACAGTGCAAATAAATATACAAAGTTAGAAATAGTAAATACATCCCTTAGAGACTACCACACACACACACACACACACACACACACACACACACACACACACACACACACACATACACAAATAGTAATCATTCAGGGAGTCCAAATATAAATGCGAACTTAACGATAAAATCCTAAATCATGAATGGGTGAAAGAATAAGTCATAGAAACAATGACTATGAAATGGAATGATAATGATGAAATATAACACTAAAATTTCTGAGATATATCGAAAGCAGTCCTTAGAAAAAAAATGGCATTTCTACAAACACACATTAACAAAAAACAAAACATTAAGAAAGAAGACTTAAGAACATTAACAGAAACACACATATACACATATTAACAAAATAGAAAAGCAGAGGTCTAGTGAACTGAATATACATATATAAAATTATAAAGTCAACAAATAAACAAAACTAAAATACCTTTCGTCCAAGATATGACCACAGAAAATTGATAATTCTAGGCAAGAAAATGAAGACCTTTGTTTTATAATCTTTATCATCTCAATTTGTAAAAACACTATATAAACTTGTTTTCAACCCACAGGGATTATTGGCCCCATTCAGAAGCATTAGAAAGGCTTAATTTGGAACTTGGTTTGATTCATTTCCAACATTTATGAAGCATCTATTATGTGCAAGTGATGAGCCTCAGGAGAAATACAAATTTTGGGCAAGTGAAGGGAAGAAAATAAGCCTTCATTAGGCACTTAATATGTGCCAGGCACTGTGCTAAGCCTTTTAAAATTATCTCATTTGATCCTCACAACAATGCTGGGGCAGCAGGGTAGGGAGGGTGTTATTACTATCCCCATTTTACAGATGAGGAAACTGAGGAAGAGAGAAGTTAAGTGACTTGTGCAGGGTCACACAGTACCTGAAGCCAGATTTGAACTCATCTCCCTGACTCTAGACTTACTTTTTATCCACACTGCTTCCTAACTGCCATGGTATAAAGGAGCATTTGATTGGAAGTTAAAAAAAGGATTCCATCCTTTCTTGATCACTGGTATACCATGTGACTGAGTCATTTTCCCTTTCTTGGCCTCAGTATCCTTATATGCAACATGAGAGAACTGAATGACAACTTTGTCCCTTCTCACTCTCTGAAAATAATCAAATCAACTCACATTTATAAAGCCATTCATTCTAAAGGTATTCAGGGCACCTTCCCCACCACCACACATCAATGTAAAATCTGGGAAGGATTTTATTAACTGATGCAAAGTGAAGTGAGCAGAACCAGGAAAACATTGTACACAGTAACAGCAATATTGTACAGTGATCAACTATGAATGACTCAGCTACTGTCAGTAGTACAATGATCCAAGACAATTCCCAAGAATACATGATGAAAAATACTATCCATTTCCAGAGAAAGACTGATGGAGTCTCACTGCATAGTGAAGCATATCTTTTTAAATTTATGTTTTCATGTTTTATTTTTTGGTCTGGGATGATGGATGGGAGATGGAACATTGCCGGAGACTGGAGACTGAATTGTCAGCTACTATCTTCTCCTTCTTCTTAGTTGTCAGGGGCACAATGGACCAATGCCCTTCCTGGGGGGAAGAGAGTACTAGGAAGTCCTGACCTGCTGACGTGGCTCTGCCAGCTCAGCGCTAGAAAGACTTCCTGGTCTGAGACTAAGCAGCCACCAACCAACCAGAAGGGGATACGACCCGGGATAGGGAATCGTGCCCTTTTTTGGTTTGGTCTGGAGGGGCTCGCACCAATGAGATAAAAAACTCCACCCCCAGGATATGACTTTGTAGTAATTGCTTATATAAACCCTCCCCTGGTGCAATAAAGAGAGACTGCTTGACACCAACTATGCTTTAGTCTCCTTCCTCTTCGTGATCCTGTTCCCAGGTCTCTTAGACCTTCCTCGAGCCCTGCTCCCCCGGCACTCTCCGGTTTCGGTCACCCACGTCTGTTTGGCCTGCAGGACGGGTCAATTGGCGCCCAAACGTGGGGCGACCCCGAATGCTGGTTAGCTGCCGCGATAGACGCTCCAACTCGTCCGGACTCCATTAAGGTTAGTGTTCGCGCCTATCGCAACCATGGGATCACAACTCTCTAAAGAGCAAATTTTTGTACAAAATTTGAAACGACACCTTAGAGAAAGAGGAATAAGGGTTAAAAAGAAAGATCTCTTGAAGTTTTTTATTTTTATAGATAAGGTCTGCCCTTGGTTCACTATTAATGGCCCTGAAATTCACTCAGGAAAATGGCAGAAGGTTGGTAGAGATCTCGATGAAAAATTAAAACAGGAAGGCCCTGATTCGGTCCCGGTTACCGCCTTCTCGTTTTGGAACCTGATCAATGACATTGTAGATGAGGCCGCCGGAGACAAGGTAATCCGCCAGTTACTTACTCAGGCGGAAACTTGCCTTGCTCCTCCTTCACGTGCCGCCTCTGTGTCCTCCCTTCAGATAGATGGCCCCCATGAGCAGGAAAATGCCAGAACAACAGCCTCTACTGAGGAGATGCCCCCTGTGAAGTCCATTTACCCACCACTTCCTAACAATACCCTTACCTTCCCCGTGTTTCCCACGGAGCACAAAAATCCCCTAAAAGCTAATCCCCCTAATGAGGATGGTGTGCTCCCTGATGATGAAGCCGCTGATTTAGAGGCAGAAGCCGCGGCATACAATCCCCAAGAAGCCTTCATAACACAGCCCTGCCCGCCACCTCCCTATGTGTTCCCTCCCGCGATGGATCTTTCCCTTATTCAAAAGGACTTGAGCGATCGTATGACAGAGCTAAGAAAGACCTTAGATATTCAAAACCAGTACCAGCAGATGATCAAGGAGTTCTCCGCGCTTCAAGCGTCTTTACAAAAATCCCTTCTGTCCACCCCCATGACGACCAGCTCCATGACCACTCCTCCTCCTAATACTTCCCGCCCACTGAAAAAGTCTAAAGCCCTCCTCTTCCCGATTCTCCGAAGCAAAACCAAAACTATGCCCAAGGACCCCGGGGATTCAGATGAGGATCGACAGGGCTCACGAGGTGATGGTGGGGGGAATGAAGATTCTGAGGAAGACAGTCAGGAGGAAGAGGGTGATAATGGGGAACGAGACTCGGACTCGGAGGAAGACACGAAATCTTCCGCTTCTCCTAGATATAAAGCTCCAAAATTTAAAAATATAAAAGATCTACATGTAGCAGTGAATAAATATGGCCCCAATGCACCTTTTACATTGTCCGCCCTTGAAGCGCTAGGGCAAGGAGGTTACTTATTGCCAGGAGAGTGGATTAGAATAGCCCAAGCAGCCCTAACTCGGGGCCAATTTCTGACATGGAAGGCGGAATTTGAATACAATTGTCAAATTACTGAAAAAAGGAATTTGAAATCTAAAAGTAATAAAGATTGGACCTTTGACAAATTGGCAGGAAGGGGGAAATTTGCCCTTGAACAGAAACAAAAGAAGTTACCGGCAGGACTGTTAGAGCAAACTAACCGCGCCTGGAGAGCCCTGCCCATGACTGGTTCCCCTTTCACTCCCCTGAACAAGATTACCCAGAAAAAGGATGAGGAATATTCTGAATTTGTGAGCCGCTTGTTAGAAACGGCCGAAAGGACCCTAGGTAATGCGGCCTCTGATGATCTGATTATTAAAAGGTTGGCCTTTGAGAACGCCAGTGGCCCATGTAGAAACATACTTAATGGACAATGGCAAGACAAAACCTTAAATGAAATGATAAAGTTGTGTCGTGATGTTCAGGACCCCACTACCTCTAAAATCGAAAAAATGTCCCAAGCTGTGCTAGCACTGCAAAACCCTGTAAAAACTATGTCTGAGGCATTCTTGACTATTGGGGCAGCCACAACCAGCGGCCCTAGACCTTGTTTTAGGTGTGGAACTGAGGGCCACTTCGCCAAGCAGTGCCCCATGGGGCAAAATAATCCCTCCGCCCCACGGAAACGTACCACACCCGCCACTCCTTGTCCCCGCTGTAGAAAAGGTTTTCACTGGAGCAATACTTGCAGAGCCACTCATGATTTGGAGGGCAAACCTCTTCCCCCCTTGCCGGGAAACGGCTGGCGGGGTCCGCCCCGGACCCCTCAAGGCCCGGCCCAGCTGGCCACGGGGACATGCCCTGCCACCAACTCTCCAGGGCAACAGCAAGTAGCGCAGGAGTGGACCTGTGTGCCACCACCTATACAGTACTGAGGCCAGAGGAGGGCCCACAATCCATTCCAACAGGCGTTTGTGGTCCACCACCCCCTGGTTTCTTTTTTCTTATCATTGGCCGTGCCTCCACAACCCTCAGGGGTATTACTATACACCCTGCTCTCGTTGATAATGACTACACAGGGGAAATTAAAATAATTGCTTCTGCTTCCGGGGACGTTGTTCGGGTTCAACCCAATCAACGCATTGCACGGGCTTTACCCCTCCCTATGGACACTTCCTTCCCAGCTCTTCATCGTAACAGAGGCCGATCAACACCTGGCTCCTCGGACATTTACTGGGCACAAGCTCTCTCCCAAGAGAGGCCTACTCTATCCCTTAAAATACAGGGAAAAACCTTTCTCGGCCTCCTTGACTCTGGGGCTGATTCCACTGTTATCTCAGAAGCCCATTGGCCGTCTTCTTGGCCGCTGCAACCTTCATTAACCCACCTACAAGGCATTGGACAGAGTTCCAACACTATGCAGTCCTCCCAACTTTTACAATGGGAAGATCAGGAAGGTAATAAGGGAACTGTTAGGCCTTTTGTTGTCCCTAATTTACCCGTTAACTTATGGGGAAGAGACATTCTAGCTCAAATGGGGATCATTATGTGCAGTCCCAGCTCAATTGTTACAGAACAGATGTTGAACCAAGGCTTCCTACCCCGTCAGGGACTAGGAAAAAACAAACAAGGTATCACCCAACCGCCGCAGCTACAGCCACACCCCGGCCGTTCAGGCCTTGGCCTTCCAAACAATAGTTATAAGCATTTTTTCTGAGGGCCACTGGTCCTCCCAGCCTACAGGCGGACAAAATCACCTGGAAATCTGATACACCCGTCTGGATCGACCAGTGGCCCCTCCCTAGAGAAAAATTAGAGGCTGCCATAATGTTAGTACAACAACAGTTGGATGCTGGCCATATAGAGCCTTCAAACTCACCTTGGAACACTCCTATTTTTGTAATAAAGAAGAAATCCGGAGCTTGGAGACTACTCCACGACCTCCGAGCAGTCAATAGAACAATGGTTCCAATGGGCTCCCTGCAGCCCGGCCTTCCTGCACCTGTTGCTATTCCTGCGAAGTTTCAAAAGGTAGTGATTGACCTTAAAGATTGCTTTTTCTCCATTCCCCTTCATCCCGATGATGCTAAAAGGTTTGCCTTTTCCATTCCCATAACTAATTGTGTAGGACCCTCCCCACGTTTCCATTGGAAAGTCCTCCCTCAGGGTATGGCCAATAGTCCTACACTTTGCCAAAAATACGTTGCTCAAACAATTGACCCTTTTCGCGTGCAATACCCACATCTTTATATCATTCATTACATGGATGATGTTTTGCTTGCTGGCCCCTCAGAACCAGAGCTCTTACAGGTGACTTCTCTTCTTGTCGATGCATTACAAGAAAGAGGATTACATGTTTCCCCTGATAAAGTCCAGCTAGCCTCCCCCTTCTTTTTTCTTGGTTTTGAACTTCATTCTTCCCAGATCATTACTCAAAAGGCACAGATTAGGACAAGTCATTTGCAAACCCTCAATGATTTTCAGAAGCTCCTGGGAGATATTAATTGGCTCAGACCCTACTTAAAAATCACCACTGGTGATCTGAAGCCTCTCTTTGACACCCTTAGAGGTGATTCTAATCCAGCTTCTCCGCGTGTCTTATCGAAAGAGGGGGAGTTAGCACTACAAAAGATAAATCATGCCATTTCCGTTCAAGAAATAGGATACTACAACCCCCAAAAGAAACTCTGGTTTCTAATTTTCTCAACAACATTTTCCCCCACGGGTCTGCTTTGGCAAGAATTGCCCTTATATTGGATTCATGGCCCTGCAACACCCACTAAGGTACTATCCACCTATATCTCTCTAACCGCATCTCTTCTTCAGGAAGGCAGATCACTCTCTATTAAACTATTTGGAAAGGAACCTGATCATATTGTTTGCCCTTATACCTCCACACAAATATCATGGCTACAACAGAATGATGACACCTGGGCTGTTTCTTCCATATCTTTTCAGGGAACTTTGGATAACCATTACCCAAATGATAAACTAATCCAGTTTCTCAAGGATAATCCGGTAACCTTCCCCAGAATCACAAAAATAGAGCCCATACAAGAAGCTCGACTAGTTTTCACTGATGGCTCATCCTCAGGCACTGCCGCTATATCTGTAGACTCTGTAGTAACGTCTTTTCACACTCCTTATAAATCTGCACAATTGGTAGAGCTTGCGGCCATACTTTGGGTTTTTGAACACATCTCTGACCCAATGAACATATACACTGACAGCGCTTACATAGCCAATTCGGTTCCTGAACTTGAGACTGTCCCCTATATTAAGCCTTCTACTAATGCCTTCTCAATGTTCTTTGAAATCCAAAAACTGATACGGAACAGAAGCCATCCTTTCTTCATTTGCCACATTAGGGCGCATTCTGACCTTCCTGGCCCTCTAGCTGAAGGAAATAGCACTGTAGATGCAGCCACTAAATATGCCTTGTTTTCCACAATGCTGCGATCCACTCCTTTTGAGGCTGCCACTAAAGCCCATGAATTACATCACCTTAATGCACACAGCCTAGCCCAACTTTATAAAATCACCAGAGAACAAGCTAGACAAATTGTGAAACAGTGTCCTGGATGTCTCGTTCACCTTCCTGAACCACACCTTGGAGTTAATCCCCGAGGCCTGATCCCTGGAGAATTATGGCAAATGGATGTCACACATTTCACACCCTTTGGTAAACTAAAATACATCCATGTTTCTATTGATACCTTCAGTGGCTTTCTCATTGCCACCCTACAAACAGGGGAGGCCACCAAACATGTCATTAATCACATTATGGCCTCCTTGACAATTGGCCCTAGACCAAAAGTTCTAAAAACTGACAATGGACCAGGCTATACCAGCCTATCCTTCAAGCAGTTTTGTGCTTACCTACACATTAAGCACATTACTGGTATCCCATATAACCCTCAGGGGCAAGGGATAGTTGAACGTGCCCATCAAACTCTGAAGAGAATGTTGTCAAAACTACAATCAGGATCTGAGAAACTTTATTCACGGGCCAATAACCACAGAACCCTTTTAAATCATGCTCTGTTTGTACTAAATTTTTTAACATTAGACAAGAGCGGTAAGTCACCAGCAGATCGCCTCTGGCATCCTTCTACAGCCAATAATTATGCCCAAGTAAAATGGAAGGACCCACTTACAAATCAATGGCACGGTCCTGATCCTGTCCTAATCTGGGGCAAAGGGCATGCATGCATTTATGACCTTAGTGCACAAAATGCCAGATGGTTGCCTGAACGCCTGGTTAAAATTATCAACCAGCCCAGGGAAAAACCCTGAGAAAGAATCCCTCTGCTCTTTTTCAGGTGCTCGCAACAGATACCGCGAAGAGGAACGCGTGGCAACGTATTCCCCTCTCCACGGGAGACACCCACCATGAGACTCGCCCACTTTATCCTCCCCCTGTTGATCTCCCCTGCATTCTCCTCCCAATATCAACTTTTTAACTATACCTGGATAGTTCAGAATTCGTGGGGAGATGTGGTTTGGAGTAAGTCACAAATCACCCATGACATTCCTTGGCCTACTTTAAGCCCGGATCTCTGCAGAATGACGCAAGGTCAGGAAGGGTGGGACCTTGCTGAGTATTTTAGCCCTAGTGCCCCTAACAGAGATCCTTATGAGACTTGGCAGACCAGAAAATCTGATTTAGGAGGCTGTTCATCGCGTTTTCGCAGAAGCCTTTTAAGACAACATCCACTATACGTCTGCCCTGGCCCAAAACACCGATCCCGAAGCTTGTCTGATTGGTGTGGTTCCTCCACTGATTATTTCTGTAAATCATGGGGATGTGAAACATCAGGGGATACTTACTGGTCTCCCAGTTCCTCCTGGGACCTGATAACTGTTACAGCAGACTATACACACCAGGACCCCTATGAGTTGGGCCTCTCCCCCTTGCATGAATGTTCCACTTGGTGCAACCCACTCAAGATTGACTTTACTGAACCTGGCAAAAAATATTCTGATTGGGCAAAAGGTGTCTCTTGGGGACTGAGGTTGTACAAAACTGGCCCTGACTGGGGCCTCACCTTCTCCCTCAAACTTCTGAAGACTTCTCCTATTGTTTCTCCTCCCGTAGCCGTAGGCCCGAATAGAGAAATGAGACCCAACTATTCGCTTCACAACTCAGCGTTGAAAAATAAACCCCATCCCTCTACTGCAATCCCCCCTCTCTCTAACACCACTCTTTTTCGCCCTACTATACTCCACGGACCATCACCACCTACCTCCATGATTCTAAGTCTAGTTAATGCCTCCATACAAACCCTACACACCCTAAACGTATCATTCATTGAAGGATGCTGGGTCTGCTACTCCTCCGCCCCCCCCTTTTATGAAGGCATGGCTCAGTTCGGTGCACCCAACTATACATCAGAGATCTCACAACTTAGATGGGGTACCGACAAAAAACAAGGCCTGACACTTAGCTTAATTACTGGCATTGGCACCTGCATTCTGGGCCCCGATATGCTCCCTCCTTTTCAGCTTGAAGCTATATGCAATCAAACTGTAATCGTCTCTGATAACCATACTTATGCTTCCGCACCTACTGGCTCCTATTTTGCCTGTTCCTCCGGCCTTACCACCTTTCTAGTTATCTCCAAGTTCATCAGCTCCCGTGATTACTGTGTATTGGTAGTTTTGTTCCCTCATGTCACTTTTTACCCAAATGATGACTTCCTAAATATCTGGCAACGAGGGAGAGAAAGCGCCCATAGGGCAAAAAGAGAACCACTGGCTGCACTAACGTTAACCGTCCTTTTAGGTCTAGGAGCTGCAGGGACGGGTACCGGTATTGCCGCCCTCGTTCAAAATGATAGACAGATATCACAACTTAGTGCAGCTATAGACAAAGATTTAGAGGAATTACAGACAGGATTACAGCACCTCAAAGACTCAGTAGCATCTCTGGCGGAAGTTGTATTACAAAACAGAAGAGGTTTGGACCTCCTCTTCTTACAACAAGGAGGTCTGTGCGCAGCCCTGAAAGAAGAGTGCTGCTTTTACTCAGATAGGCTAGGACTTGTGGAAAACAGCTTGAGTAAGGTCAGAGAGAGCTTAGAAAAAAGGAAAAAAGAGAGGGAACAACAAGAATCCTGGTATAAGAATTGGTTCTCCACCTCCCCATGGCTTTCTACACTCCTTCCTAGCCTTCTTGGACCACTCCTAGGCCTTCTCCTACTCATTTCTTTCGGCCCTTGGGCCTTTAACAAACTAACCACCTTTGTTAAATCTCAGGTAGATTCAGCTATTGACCGGAAGAGACATATATTTTACAGCAGGCTGCAGGAACATGACGCCCCTGAGCCCCCAGATAACCGGCTTCAGTTTACCGAAGATCTCCTTAAAGAACCCTGGTACCGGAGGTGGAAGAAGAGACTCTACTCCCCTTGCTGAACAGCCCACCAACCCCTCCCCTGCTTTCCCCATCCTTGAGCATCCTAGCTCCCATTATCCTTTGCGTGTGTTATTGATACTTTACCCTTACTCTGATTTCTATGAGTCTCCTCCACTATGCTCCCGACAGAGAAGCTGTGGACTGCGCCAATGACGGGAATATTGTGGCCCCATGACCTGGATAATCATGCCATTGGCTGCAGAGGTACCCAATGACGGGATTATTGTGGGTCCACCTACCCGAAATGCTGGAGGTGGGGGCCACCCACATAGCCTAAGACAGGGGCCCTGCCCACTTTCGGTACCAGGCATGGAGTCAGGCCACATAGCCTAAGACAGGCCAGCCACCTCCCCTTTTTAAATAAAAACGGGGGACATGCCGGAGACTGGAGACTGAATTGTCAGCTACTATCTTCTCCTTCTTCTTAGTTGTCAGGGGCACAATGGACCAATGCCCTTCCTGGGGGGAAGAGAGTACTAGGAAGTCCTGACCTGCTGACGTGGCTCTGCCAGCTCAGCGCTAGAAAGACTTCCTGGTCTGAGACTAAGCAGCCACCAACCAACCAGAAGGGGATACGACCCGGGATAGGGAATCGTGCCCTTTTTTGGTTTGGTCTGGAGGGGCTCGCACCAATGAGATAAAAAACTCCACCCCCAGGATATGACTTTGTAGTAATTGCTTATATAAACCCTCCCCTGGTGCAATAAAGAGAGACTGCTTGACACCAACTATGCTTTAGTCTCCTTCCTCTTCGTGATCCTGTTCCCAGGTCTCTTAGACCTTCCTCGAGCCCTGCTCCCCCGGCACTCTCCGGTTTCGGTCACCCACGTCTGTTTGGCCTGCAGGACGGGTCAGAACATCATGTGTGAGAGTAGAATGGAGGCCAGTATAAGCAGGTTATTGTTGTTTTGTGTTCATCCTTCGTTGCCGAAGAAGACCACACCATCAGAGGAATGATGACATGACTTATACTTGACTTTGTTTTGAGTGAGGGAGGGCTGTGCAGTCACCAGCCTCACTGCTCCTCCAGAGTCATCTGGGTCCAGTGACCAGGTATTCATCAGGATGACTGGAGAAGGCCCAGGATGCAATGGGAGACCTTGGCCCCTATAGACCAAGACCTATTCAGTGATCACTTAGGGTGAGGTAACTCCCATTCAGCCTCTTTAAGAAGTAGCCAGGGGATGGCCCTTTTAATGAGGTAAAGAAAAATAATGACAATAATAATTGGATTTAGAGTATGCATGACAAGGAGCAATATGATTAAGGACTGGAAGCTAAAGGAGCCAAGCTGCAGAGAGCTTTAAATGCCAAAGAGAAGAGTTTATTTGATGTGAGAGGTAATGAGGAACTGCTGGAGTTTATTCTATAGGAGGGTGACATGGTCAGGCCTCCTTGGAGTCTGACGATCTGTCTTCAAGTCTTAGCAAGAGCTTTGTGACCCTGTAAAGTCTCTTCACTTCTCATGTAGTTTAGTGGGTAGAGTGTTGTACTTAAAGTGAAGAAGACCTAGATTCAAATCTTACTTTAGATTCAGGTTGCGAATCCTGAGCAAATCACTTAACCTGTCTGGGCCTCAGCTTCCTTGTCTATAAAATGAGAGGACTGGACTTGATGGCATCCAAAGTCTTTTCCAACCCTAAATTTCTGATTGCTTTGGGAAGGGCCCAAAGAATTGATGGGCAAAATATCCTGAATGGCAGCTGAGCAGCTTAGGAAATGTAGCTCCCTCTTCATTCCCCCTCCACATCCCCCTCCTGCCCTAGTCTTAACAAGGAAAATAATTGGATTTACAATTGGAGTATAAAATCTTGCAGTGCACGGAGTTTGAGAATAGAGGAAGGAATCAGATTTTCATCAGTGAGGACAGTAGCAGCTAAATAGGTGTGATGACCTTGGGTGAGGGTGATGACCTTGAAGTAACTCAGAGAGGACTGGGACAGAGGGGTAGTGAGATGGTGTCTAGATTAAGAGCACTGATGAATCTAGGAGCCAAAAAAAATATCCTTGGCTTTGGAATACAGGTCTGGTAGAGTGTTCTTTCTTTGTTCTGTTTTCTTTTCTTTCTTCCTTATTTCTACTGGCTATAAAGGATCATGGAAATAAAGACTAAAAACTATTTAGAAACTAATTAATCTAGTCCTCATTTCCACTAGTTTAGAAAAAGCGCAGAAACCTCACCCCCAACACGTCTGCTTGCCTATTCCCTACTGCAAATGGTAATATGTAAACTCTATTTTCTTTCGATAGATGAGTTTGTTCCTATAGTCTGTAGGATTTTGACATGATCAGAGTGTACAAAGGTAATGGCCCTGAGGGTTCTCTTACAGAATATATGCTACAACCCTCCTGCCAGAGGTCACTGAACTATACTTATGAATTATTTTATAACTGTCCAAAAGCAGAATCTTAAAACTTGATCTTGGGGTTCACTTTGTATTTCTTCTGGAATGAACCAACTGCCACAGCTAGAATGAGCTGCTCACCTGTGCAGGGAAGCACAGAGTGCCCTGGGGTCCTATCCTCTCTTACTCTTTTCCAGGAAAGGAAGGGGGACTTAGAAGGGATAAGGAAATTCCCTAAAGGTCCAATAGGCAGAGTTAGGTGTGGTCTGTGAGTGTCTTGGCCTTTCTCCCTTTCTGGTTGGGAGGAGGAAGTGAAGAGGGCACAGGCCTGCGCTTTACATTCCGTAGTTACCCTGATGGACACATGTAAATAGAGGATAATATTTGTACTTCCTACCTCACTGGGCCATGGCTTTGTAAACTTTCAAATACTACAGATGTGAGTTACTATTTCCATCTCTATATGCTAATATCATTCCCACATGGACGAAGAAGCAATGTTTTTACATGGTTAGAGAGTTGTCAAGCACCTACTCTATAAAATCCTGGACGAATGGTAGGGAGTAGACATAACAGAAATGATGTGTCTATATCCTTGTGACACATAATGGTCCCATGCTTTCAAGTTATACAGTTGGAAACCAAAACCCAGAAAGTGGGAGGGATATGTCTCCGGTCACACAACTAACTAGGGACCAGATTTCCAAAACAGGTTCTTAGAATACATAGAACTTTTGGAGTATCCTCTGACTATATATTGCCACAAATATTAACCTTGGTTCCATCTAAAAACTGTTCTCTCTGGGGCATATGAATGTCTTTGGAATAGTTACTGCATATTTCACTTTCTAAGAATGACATTCAATATCTATCTTTCCTTCCTCCTCATTCCCTCCCTCTCTCCTTCCTGCTTTTCCTCCTTCCTTTCTTTTTTCTTCCTTTCTTTCCTCCTCCCTTCCTTTCTTGTTTTTCTTTCTCTCATTAAAGTCAATACCTTTCCAATACCTCTTGGATACAGATGAAGAAAGTTATAGCTTCTGGGAGAACAAGCTTGGAACCAAATGAAATTTGACTATAGATGGTTCCGTGTGTTGTTTAGGATACCAACTATTTAATTCATTTAGACCTAGTTGCTAATATAATGAAAATAATCTGTGATTTCTTCGATGTGGGGAACTTCCAGTGATAGAATTCTCTCTGCTGTCACAGATCACCACCTATCCATAAACAGATAAATCCTTAGCTGAAAATTCCTAGGAAGTTACCTTAAGAACATAAAATTTAAGTGATTTATTTTAAGGTCACAAGGTAGTAAGACTCAGAAGAAGTATTTGGTCCTAGGTCATCCCGACTCCAAGCCCATAATATTATCAGCTACACCATGCTGCCTGGATATGTGGAGAAAAATCTGACCTCATATCTAACTATTAGATTCTAATCCACAATCAACTCTCAAATATTACAATTATTCAGTGGGCAGCTAGGTGGCACAGTGAATATAGTGTTGGTCATCTTCCTGAGTTCAAATCTGGCCTCAAACCCTAACTATCTATATGACCCTGGACAAATCACTTAACCCTGTTTGCCTCAGTTGCTTCATCTGTAAAATGAACTGAAGAATGAAATGGCAAACCACTCCAGTATCTTTGCCCAAAAAACCCAAAAAGAGATCACGAAGCGTTGGACATGACTGAAAAGGGCCAAACAACAATTCCTCAGTTTGTGATTTATCCAGCCCTTTCTTCTCTTAATCTACATACCTTCTAGCAATTTCTTTGCTCCTTAGTACCTCTGCCAAAAGTTGAGTTATTCCCTTCGCCTGCAGTCAAATAGGTCAGAATAGATTTCAAGTTGAGAAACGCCTTCATACTGAAATTCTGCTATTCAATATTATATGACCCTGTATGAGTCCCTTAACCTCTCTATCTAGACTTCTTTCAGTTCTCAATCCTAGTGTCTTTTAATTGTACAGCTAGAACTGATGCTGAGAAGATCGCAAAGTATATGTAAACTGTACCTCTGCAATTGTCCTGCAAACCTAAGCCAATATAGCCTTCTCTGACCTATTACTATAGCTAAATAATTGGGACATTTTGTGCCTCAGACATATAATATGAAACTTGTCCTCAATTGAGAGCATGAACAGGGAGGTAGGAGCAGGATGGTGAAAGAGCTTACTGCAGTCCACCATTTGCCATTTTCATATTGTAACTAGTTAATGTAACTGTTGTTTTAATGGTGTTGAAGGACTGCAAGAGCTGTTGGTGCATTCAGAATTTCCACCCCTACCTAAGACAAAGCCCCAATTATCATGCCCTGGTTACAACTCTGTCAGTAACATAATTAAAATTTCAGATGAAATCTGAAACTCTACAGCCCCTACAGGACATAGATGATTCTGTTTTGACCAGTCATGTTCCCAGCCACAAGTACAGAAACCTACCTATGTAAACTCAGGTGCAACACAGATGCAAACACATCCACTACAAAGAGATTCCAGCATGCAGCTAACAATGGTCACACATAGCAACACACGTGAGGGCCCCTTCTGATGCTACCTTTGGATGGACCCTTTGCCCCAGTAAAACGTAAACTCTAAAATGAAAACTGTTCCATTCTTTTCTTTGAATCCCCAGTGCCTAATGTCTGGCACTTAGTAGATCTTTAACAAATGTTTGTTAAATTAAATAAACTGAATCCTTTTCCCACACAAAGCACAATAGGACACATTTCATTCACAGATACCCATAATCTGTCTCTGTAGGGATATCTCTGCTCAAGTCATTGATGCTGGGCACAGATCTCTGACTATTCAAACTGATCCAAGTCAATGTGTCCTACATGGAAAATGACCAGATTTTGAATAAGTAGCTACCAGTGAGTCAGAACTGAGAAAAGCAGGGTGGGTCAAATCTGTACTTCCAGGCACTGATTCAGATTAGCATGGGCATTTGGTCACTAAAGGATATGGGATTAGTGTTATTAAATTTATGTGAAGTTTTCATATCAGGGCAATTCAGGTCATACATGAAAAGAGGAAGCAATTGGCCGTTGTCGGCCCTTGTTTCATAATTGACAATAAATAAGTTGCTGTTGGCATTGCCAACACCTGTCTGATTTTCTAGATGTGCTATACCATAGGACCATTCTAAATTAGCTCAAAAACAAACCCACAGTAAACTAGAACCACCAAATTTGAACCATCTGTTTAGCCAATGAGATATTTCACGGAATGCAATAGGGTGATATAGCTGGACAACTAAGGAGAAGAGAAAGGGAATAAACATTCATATCACACCAACTATGTAACAGTCACTGTGCTAAGCACCTTACAAATATTATATTTCACTGAATACTCAAAACCATCCTGCAAGGGAGGAACTGTAACTGTCCCTACTGCACAACTGATGACATTGAAGCAAATGGAGGTTAAGGGACTAGCCTAGGATCACACAGTAAAGTGTAACTGAGTACAGATTTAAACTCAGGGCTTCCTGTCTCCAGGTCTGGAACTCTATCTACTGTGCAATCTAGCTTCTAGGACACCAAGCAATGTTTACACATGTTGGGTTTCTTTGTTTTTTCCATGGGCCCAAAGTAACTCACCCACTTGTGACACTTACAATAAAAAAGGCCAGTCAGCCTCTTTGAGCCTATTTCCATCATAAAAATGAGTATAATGCATTGTGTTTTATGCAGAAATAATTTCATAAATGTTTTAGTACTAAAGAGATATAAATTACTTTCAGCAACAAGAAGACAGCAAGTAGTAGAAAGAGTATTGGTTCAGATGCAGAAAAAAGAAAAGTAGGGAAGTTGAGAAGTATATAAAATATCAAAAGAAAAAGAGAAAAAAATGGAACGAATTGGATGCAACTTTCCTTTTAATTGTATTCTTGCTTTAGATGCTCAGATTGGAAGCAGCTTCTGCTTGCATTAGAGTTTGGCAAGAATCTATGAATTGCCAGTCAAAGGCAGAAAGTCCAAAACAAATAAAAAAAGCTCCCTCCAGGAGCTCCTGCAAATGGAACAGACTTTGACTAGGAGAGATAGCCAAGACATCAACCAACATGGAAAGAGGATTACAACCCAGCAAATGTGGCTAGCAATGGTAATTTTGCAGTGACCTGGTTACAGCATGGAATGTTTATATTTCTACTTGTGCCAAGTGACAACTATGCATAAGCCAAGTGCAAATTGGTCTCCATTTTAGAAGACAAGCTGAAAAGGTTGAAAGAATGCCTCACTATTATGCAGGCTATAAGACAGAATCAAATGTTATTTGAAAGAATTTATATGGTGAAAGTTGAGACCACCCCATTTGTTTCTGGTGCCTTGACTGGAAGTAGACTTTTTCTGTTAATTGAATCAAACAGAAAGAATTGAGTGTAAATAAAGTTTGTTCACCTCCTTGAATCAATCAAAGCCATTGCATGAGAGTCTGGACCATGCTCTAAGTATTTTGTATAAAAGGGAGACACTATCAAATAGAAAGGGAAATCACAGCAGTTAAAGCAAGCAGGGAGCAAAGAAGGACTAAGTTGTTGGAGACAATGAAGCTATCAGGAGTTCTTGGGTCTATGGGCAAAGTAAAGAGGAGAATCCAGACTGAAGGAAGTCCCAAGAAAAGACTGACTCTTTTCCCAACTTTTCCTCCTGATGCCTATTTATCCATAGATACTATATTGTAATACAATATATTTTGCTTTTTTGTTACCTAAATAAATGTTTCTGAATCTTTGTTGCAACCACAATAATGCAACTTGTTCTTTAAGAAGGAATCAAAGAAAAATGGTATGAAGAGGCAAATTCATTTAGAATAATTTCTTTTACTTTCTCTTCATGTATTGTGAATTCTTTTTTCCCACTTTACTAATGTCATTTTGGTTTTCCTCTCTTTTTGCAAAAAATCAGGTCACCTAACAATTTATCTATTTTGTTATTTTTTAAGCCAGTGCCTAATTTTGTCAGTTTCATTTTGTTGTTTGTTTTAAGTTTTGTTTACCTCTCCTTTAATTTTAGAATTTCTATCTTCTGTATTTAGGATTTCAAAATTTGTTCTTTTTCAATTGTTTTTAGTTGCAAGTTTAATTCATTGATTTACTCCTTTTCTCTTTTGTTGATGAAAGAGTTTGGAGATATAGATTTTCTCTTCAGGACCACTTTGGCTGCATCCCAACAGTTTTGGCAGATGATCTTGATTTGATTTCTTTTTTACTAAATTATGTATTGTTTCTATATCTTGTCTTTGACCTATCAATTCTCTAGAAATAAGTTATTTAAACTTCATTTATGTTTGAATCTTTTTGTGAAGATCCTTTATTGCTTATAATTTTCATTGTACTCAGTAAGGGCATGAAGTTAAAAGGAAACAAATGGCATAATTTATGATTTGCATAGCAGAAATAGTTAACAATATAGGAAAACTTGAATCCATAGAGAAGATGGCCTTCCAAAGAAGTGAAAGAGAGAGCAATTGATTTTCCTTCACTTTGGTATATCTGTATCTTCAGTCTGGAGGAAGAGAAGGAAAAAATGATAACATTAAAATAATGCATGATCTCACTATAAGCAAAGCACATTGATCCCAAAAGATGCATAGGAACGACTTTAAAATCATAGGTATTTTAGAAGAATGTGACAAAGAAAAAAATCTGAATATAATAATAAAAGAAATACTGTAGGAAAACTGCCCTGAGATTCAGACTACAGAAAAAAATAAAGCATCAATTTAAAAAATACATGTATTACTTCCAGAAAAGCTTCCTGTGCCACAAACTCCAAGACACAAAGTGATTAAATTTAACAGTTTCAATGACCGACAACAAATTCTGGAAGTCATCAGAAGAAAAACTTTCAAGCACAAAGGAAAAGAAATTTAAATCATATAAGTCTATTGGTTACCCACCAAGAACCACACAAGGGAATGGAATAATATATTCCAAAAAGCAAAGTAGCTCAAGATGCAATCCAAAATTATATACTCTGCACACCTGGGGCTAGTCATAAATTTAAAAAATGAATATTCAGTAAAAGAGAAGCATTTGAAAATTGACTTGCAAACATGTCAAACAATAGAAATAGGACAATGATAAATAAATGCAATTTCCAAGGAAAAAGCAAATACTTAAAAGAATTAGCCTATCTCTAGAGACTATTGAAGGTGGAAGGAGGGAAAGTTGAAAAAGATACACTTACGGAATTGTTTTCTTTTAAGGAAAAAACAAGACCATTAAGAGATTTTTTTCCAAAAGTACACCTCTGAATAAAGATAAAAAAAGAGTTTCACAAAACAGAAGTGATGGCAGAGGAACTGAACTGAAACACCATGAAGTAAGCCTCACAACTTTCCCTGCCCCCCTGAACGCACAAATGAATTGATATATTTGTGGGTCTAAACTACAAAATGGGGAAGTACACAAAAGGATCAAAGGAGGCAGAAAATGGAGAGGAATGTGTGATGTAACCTAAATAAATCAGTAGTAAATGGTGAGAGGAAAATAGCTCCTTTATTCTTTCAGGAAGAAGAGATGATAGTTAATAAGTATTTATAAAGTGTCTGCTATGTGCCAGGTGCTGTGCTAAGTCCCAAGGCTACAAAGAAAGGCAAGATAGAATCCCTGTCTCAAAAGTGCTCTCAATACAATGGGAGAAAAAACAGGCAAACAAATATGTACAAACAAGCTTTTTCTCATGATAAATAGTAAATATTTTGTAAATGAAGGTAAGGTACTAGAAGCAAATAACATAAAAATCATTTAGAAAAGGAACTCAAAATTAGTACTATAGAACCTTTAATTCCATAATGAATGCAAAGAGACAAAAGAAGGAAGAAATAAGAAGAGATGTATCAAGAAGTAAAATTATTTTTTTATTTAAATTTATCTATTTAAGTTTTCAACATTCATTTCCACAAAATTTTGGGTTCCAAATTTTCTCCCCATTTCTCCTCTTCCCCCACCCCAAAATGTCAAGCATTCTAATTACCCCATCACCAATCTGCCCTCCCTTCTACCATCCCTCCCTTCCCTTATCCCCATCTTTTCTTTGGTCCTGTAGGACCAGATAACTTTCTATACCCCACTGCCTGTATTTCTTACTTCCTGGTTGCAAGAACAATACTCAACAGTTGTTCCTAAAACTTTGAGTTCCAATTTCTCTTCCTCCCTCCCTCCCTACCCATCCCCTTTGGGAAGATAAACAATTCAACATAGACTGTATCTGTGTAGTTTTGGAAATGACTTCCATAATAGTCATGTTGTGTAAGACTAACTATATTTCCCTCCATTCTATCCTACCCCGCATTGCTTCTATTCTCTCTTTTGATCCTGTCCCTCCCCAAGAGTGCTGACTTCAGATTGCTCCCTCCTCCCACTGCCCATCCTTCCATCATCCCCCCCACCCTGCTTATCCCCATCTCCCCCACTTTCCTGTATTGTAAGATAGGTTTTCATATCAAAATGAGTGTGCATTTTATTCCTTCCTTTAGTCAGATGTGATGAGAGTAATCTTCATGTTTTTTCTCTCACCTCCCCACTTTTTCCCTCCGCTGAAAAGTCTTTTACTTGCCACTTTTATGAGAGATAATTTGTTCCATTCCATTTCTCCCTTTCTCTTCCCAATATATTTCTCTCTCACCCCTTAATTTCATTTTTTTAAAATATGATTCCACCCTATTCAACTCACCCTGTGCTCTCTGTCTCTCTCTCTATGTGTGTGTGTGTGTGTGCATGTGTGTGTGTGTGTGTGTGTGTGTGTGTGTGTGTGTGTGTGTGTGTAATCCCACCAACTACCGAGACACTGAAAAAAGTTTCAAGAGTTACAAATATTGTCTTTCCATGTAGGAATGTGAACAGTTCAACTTTAGTAAGTTCCTTATGATTTCTCTTTCCTGTTTACCTTTTCATGCTTCTCTTCATTCTTGTGTTTGAAAGTCAAATTTTCTTTTCAGCTTTGGTTTTTTCATCAAGAATGCTTGAAAGTCCTCTATTTCATTGAAAGACCATTTTTTCCCCTGAAGTATTATACTCAGTTTTGCTGGGTAGGTGATTCTTGGTTTGAGTCCTAGTTCTTTTGACTTTTGGAATGTAATATTCCACCCCTTCGATCCTTTAATGTAGAAGCTGCTAGATCTTGTGTTATCCTGATTGTATTTTCACAATACTGGAATTGTTTCTTTCTAGCTGCTAGCAATATTTTTTCCTTGACCTGAGAACTCTGGAATTTGGCCACAATATTCCTAGGATTCTTTTTTGGACCTCTTTCAGGAGGTGAGCAGTGGATTCTTTCAATATTTATTTTGCCCCTTGGTTCTAGAATATCAGGGCAGTTTTCCTTGATAATTTCATGAAAGATGATGTCTAGGCTCTTTTTTTGATCATGGCTTTCAGGTAGTCCCATAATTTTTAAATTGTCTCTCCTGGATCTATTTTCCAGGTCAGTTGTTTTTCCAATGAGATATTTCACATTCTCTTCCATTTTTTCATTCTTTTGGTTTTGTTTGGTGATTTCTTGGTTTCTCATAAAGTCATTAGCCTCCATCTGTTCCATTCTAATTTTTAAAGAACTATTTTCTTCAGGGAGCTTTTGAACCTCCTTTTCCATTTGGCTAATTCTACTTTTTAAAGCATTCTTCTCCTCATTGACTTTTTGAACTTTTGCCAATTAAGTTAGCCTATTTTTAAAGGTGTTATTTTCTTCAACATTTTTTGGGTCTCCTTTAGCAAGGTGTTGACCCATTTTTCATGCTTTTCTTGCATCTCTCTCATTTCTCTTCCCAATTTTTCCTTCACCTCTCTTACTTGATTTTCAAAATCCTTTTTGAGCTCTTCAATAGCCTGAGACCATGGAATATTTATTTTGGATGTTTGGAATTCAGAAGCCTTGACTTTAATGTCTTTCCCTGATGGTAAGCCTTGTTCTTCCTCATCTGAAAGGATGGGAAAAGGTATCTGTTCACCAAGAAAGCAACCTTCTATAGTTTTATTTTTTTCCCTTTTTTGGGCATTTTCCCAACTAGTTACTTGACTTTTGGGTCCTTTGTCAAGAGTAGGGTATACTCTGGGAATCTGTAAGATTGCAGTTCCCCCAAGGTGGAACAATCAAGCATGTACACTGGTCTGGGAGTAGGAAGAGATTTTTGTGCCCAGAATCTTATCAGTTTCCTCTCCCCAGCCACCTTGCCTCCAGTTCCACCAAGCCAGCACTGGGGGCTGATTTTCAGATAAGCTGTGGGGGCAGGGCTGCCATTCAGTGTGAGATAAAGATCTGCTCCCTCAGGGCCTCTACACAGGGCTGAGGTAAGAATGGGCTGCTCAGAGTCTCCAGGGGTTTTCCAGTCCAACAATGGATACAGGCTGCTACAGGAACACAAACAACACACCACTTTCAATTTTAAACTGAATATGCATTATCATGTAAATTGAAAAAGAAAAAATATGAATATGTAGTGCAACCACATTAGGAAACTGCTGCCACCTGCCCGATGTGGCCTCTGTGGCTACTGCCTGAGGCCAGAGCTATGGGCAGGCCCTTCTTCCTTCTTGGACAGCTAAAGAAACCCTGTTATTTGCCTTTGGCACTTGAGGGATCTGTGAACCTGCTGCTGCTGCTGCAACTGGGGATCCGCGACTGGAGATTCTGCCCCTGAGGTGTCCTCTTCCCAGAGTCAAGCTGCCTGGCTAAGGCTGGGCTGGGCTGGGCTCTGCTCTGTGTCTGGTGCAACAGATGTTTCCCATGGGCCTTTCAGGTCACCCTGGGCTGGAAATCTCCTCCACTCTGTTGTTCTCCACTTCTGCTGCTCCAGAATTTGTTGAGAGTCCCTTTCTACAGGTATTTTTTGGGCTGTGTGGGGAGAGCTTACATATGTGTGTCTTTCTACGCTGCCATCTTGGCTCCGCCCCCCAAGAAATAAAATTCTTAATGAAGAGAAGGAGGTAAAGAAAATCTTTTTTTGAGAAAGAAGGAACAAAAATGAATCAAAGCCACAACCAAAAAGGTTGAAGTGGAGCTGAGAAATAGAGATTATAATCATTTTAGAAGAAGAAGACAAAAATTTGATGAATGGATGTAAGGCAGAAAGGAAAAGGAAGCGATAAACTAAGTAATAAATGAGTAAAAGGCTTGAAGGAGGACAAAAATACCTGTGGAGAAAGAATTGCCTTAACATTAATTAAGCAAAAATAAAATAAAAACAAATAAATAAATGAGAGACACAATGTATTGTCTTTAAAGGTTAAAAGGAGGGGAAAAAATCCTAATTCATAAAAAAAATCAGTTACAGTGGAGGAAAATCCAAATTTAAATGTATAACTTTAAATGTGAATGGACTAAACATTCCATTAAGACAAAAGTGACATTTAATAAAAAAGAAAAACTCCTGATCCATTGTTTATAAGAAATGACTGAAAAGCAAAAACATACACAGAATAAAAAAAAAAACTACTGATAGAAATTTTACCATACATTAGGTAAATACAAAAAGTAAGGGTTTGAATCACAGTGTGAAGGAAAGCAAAAACAAACATTCACTACAAAAACAGAGGAAAAAAATAAGGAAATTATTACATAAGGCTCAAAGGAACACAAACAACACACCACTTTCAATTTTAAACTGAATATGCATTATCATGTAAATTGAAAAAGAAAAAATGGTAACTAATTTACATGAATATGTAGTGCAACCACATTAGGAAACTTTATATTTGCTCAGTTTGGGACAGTTCTAACGGAAAGACAAACAAAAGTAAAAATATAGAACTAAACAGATTGTGAGAGAAACTAGGATGGAAAGAAACTAAAACATCTCCTAAATAGGATTGCTAAAATATTCATATTTTTCAGTCCCACATGGAGCTCTTATAAAAATTGACCATTGTATTATGGCATAGATATATTACAGACTAATGTAAAAAGCACAGATTTTGTACTACTAGCTAAATTAGGAAAGGGAAGAGCAAGGTGTTGTAGAGGATAGAGCTCTTATCCTGGAGTCAGAAAGACCAGAGTTCAAATGTGACCTTAGGCACTTAGTATAATCTTGGGCAAGGCTCTTGAGCTCTATTTGCCTCAGCAACTGTAAAATGGGGGTGGAGGGATGATAGCACCTACTTCTCACACTAGAATTATTTTCAGGATTTTAAATGTATTTCTAGGTTTTGATAAGGGGGGGGTGTCTTCCTCGTTTTCTTTATCAGATATTTTTATGTAGAACGATTATCTAGAAAAGAGAATGGAGAGGGCTCCAGTGGAAAATGTAGAGAATATTTTTTAAAAGATGCCAATCATATTATTTTCCTTTGAAAAAGAAAAGAAAGAAGACTCCAATAATAACAACTACCACACTGGGGATATTAAAATTCCCATGGTGTTAAAGCATTGAAGCAAAATTTATCAGGTTTCAACTGAATTTTTAAAAACTGAGGTAGCAGTCATAATGTCAAACAAAGCAAAAGCAAAATAGATTATGACTACAAGAGATTATCAGAGAAACTGTATAATACTGAAAAATACCTTGATAAATATTATTAATATTCCACATATATTGAATAGCATATAACCTGAATTAAAGGAAAAGTTAAACAAGTTACAGAGAGAAATTGACAGAAAAATGAAAACTATAATGAGGAGGGACTTCAATGTAACTTTTTGAGAGCTAGACAAATCTATACAAAACATGAACAAGAAATTAAATTCTTTAAAGAGACATTGTAGAAAAGCTTAAAATATAACTGAAGACTAAATTACTTAATCCCAAAGAAGTGATGGGTAAAAGAGCAAATCATAGAAACAACAGATCATTTTTGATATGTAATGACAAATTGCAATATGCAGTGACAAATGTGATGACAAAGATGAGACCAATGCCAAACTTTTCCAGATGCAACCAAAGCAATCTTTAGGAGAAATAAATCTCTAAATATTTTCATCAACAAAAGAGAGAAAGAACATATCACTGAATTAGGGATAAAACTTTAGAAAAAGAAAACCAAATATTTTCATCAAAATTGAAATTTTAAAAATAGAGATTAATAAAATTAAAAGTACAATTTGAGTAAATAAAGAAAAGTAGAAATTGCTTTAAAATAGATGAATTGTAAACTAATTTTATTTTTAAAAAGAAAGAGGAAAACTAAATTAACAGTATCAAAAATTAAAAAAAAGAATTTGTAGCAAATAAAGAGATAAGACAATTTTATTTTAATAAGATAAAGGGGGGAAAAGCATGTCATGTGCACTGCAGAATATAAAAGATGATTCAAAATATATAACGATATGTTTCCATTTCAAGAAAGCCTACATAATAAATACTATGCCTTGGGTTGAAAATTGTCCATTTTTTCTTTCCTTCCTTGTTAGTTTTTTTGTTATCTTCTGTGCACTTCTTACTTTGTTCTTCTTTCCCCCCTTCCTCACTCTCATCCCAGATTGTTTTTTTATGTTTGTCCATTGCCGAAGAAGACCATGCCATCACAGAAATAATGACCTGACTTGCACTTGACTTTGTTTTGAGTGAGGGAGAGCTGTGCAGGTCACCAGCCTCATTTCTCCTCCACAGCCATCTGAATTCAGTGACAAGATATTCATCAGGACGACTGGAGATGACCCAGGATGCAGTGGGAGACATTATTAAACGTATTCTCACATTAGTCATGTAAAAAAACAAACAAACAAAAAGAACCAAAGGGGACAAACAAAAGAAAGAAGAAGGGGGGAAAAAAGAGAGAAAATAGTAAGCTTCTGCATATAGACTCCACTGTTCTTTCCCAGACTGTGGATAGTTTTTTTTCCATCATTAGCCTTTTGAAATTGTCTTAGGTCCTTGGATTGCTTAAAAGAGTTAAAGTCTATCAAAGCTGGTCATTGCCCATTTTTTTGTCACTGTGTACAATGTTCTCCTGGTTCTGTTCACTTCACTCAGCATCAGTTCATGTAAGTCTATTCAGATTTTCTGAAGTCCACCTGCCAATCATTTCTTGTGGAATGATAGTATTCCGTTACATTCATATTACACAATTTGTTCTGCTATTTCCCAACTGATAGACATCCCCTCAGTTTTCAGTTCTTGGCCACACTTGTACATGTAGTTCTTTTTCCCATTTTTGTGATCTCTTTGGGATACAGACCTAGAAGCCATATTGCTGGCTCAAAGGATATGAACAGTTTTATAGCCCTTTGGACATTGCTCCAAATTACTCTCCAGAATAGTTGGATCAGGCCACAACTCCACCACCAATGCATTAGTGTTCCATTTTTGCCACATCTTCTCCAATATTTATCATTTTCTTGTTTTGTCACGTTAGCCAATCTGATGGGTGTGATATGATACCACAAAGTTGCTTTGATTTGCATTTACTTTCTTCATCTGAAAGCCCATTTTGACCTTATCTTGGTAAATAATGTAAGATGTTGGTCTGTGACTAGTTTCTGTCATACTGTTTTCCATATTTCCCAAAGTTTTTGTTAAATAATGAGTTCTTATCCCAGAAGCTTGAGTCCTTGGGTTTATGGAAAAGTAGATTACCATACTTATTGACTACTGTTTCTTCTGTACCTAACCTGTTGCACTACTTTTTTCTTAGCCAGGACTGTCTAGTTTTGATGATTGCTGCTTTATAATCCAATTTTAGATGTGGTATGGCTAGGCCGCCTTCCCTTGCATTGATTTTTATTATTTCCTTTGATTTTCAGGACCTTTTGTTCTTCCAGATGAATAGTTATTATTTCTTCTAGCTCTATAAAATAATTTTTTTAGTTTGATTGGTATGACACTAAATAAGCAAATTAGTTTAGGTAGAACTGATATTTTTTCCACCTAGTTAGATCTGAATTTATTTGTGTGACAATTGGTCCTGATTTTGTCTTGGCAAGTAGACTTCCCAAATATATTATGTTGTCCACAGCTACTTTAAATGGAATTTCTCTTTCTATATCTTGCTACTGGGCTTTGTGAGTAATATATAGAAATGCTGATGATTTATTTGGTTTGATTTTATAAACTGCAACTTTGCTTGTTAAATATTTCAAGTAGTTGGATTTTTTAGTTTTTGGATTTTTTTTTTAGGATTCTCTAAGTATATACCATCATATCATCTGCAAAGAGTGATAACTTTGTTTCTTCATTGCCTATTCTAATTTTGTCAATTCTTTGTCTTTTTTGATTGCTATAGCTAATATTTCTAGTACAGTACTGAATATAATCCCTTTTGATCTTACTGTAAGTGCTTCTAGCTTATCTCCATTACATAGAATTCTTTCAGATGGTTTTAGATAGATGCTACTTATTATTTAAGGAAAACTCCATTTACCTGTATATTCTCTAATGTCTTTAATAGGAATTGATGCCATATTTTGTCAAAAACTTTTTCTGCATCTATTTAGATAATTATTGTATTTCTGTTAATTTAGTTATTGATATGGCCAATTATGCTGATAGTTTTCCTAATATTGAACCAGCCCTGTACCCATAGTATAAATTTCACTTGGTCATAGTGTACTATCCTCATGATAAGTTCTTGTAATCTCTTGCTAATATTTTATTTAAAATTTTTGCAACTATATTCATTAGAGAAATTGGTCTATAATATTCTTTTTCTGTTTGGGTTCTTTCCAGTTTAGTTGTCAGCACCATATGTGCATAATAGAAAGAATTTGGTAAGAGTCCTCCTTCACCTATTTTTCCAAATAGTTTATGTACTACTGGAATTATTTTTTCTTTAAATGTTTGATAGAATTCACTTGTGAAAACATCTGGCCCTGTGGATTTTTTCTTAGAGAGTTAATTGATGGCTTGTTCAATTTATTTTTCTGAAATGGGGTTTTATTGCCTCTACTGTTGATCTGGGCAATTTCTATTTTTGTTAGTAGTCATCCATTTCACTAAGAAAGACAGACTTATTGGCATATAGTTGGGCAAAATAATTCCTAATGATTGTTTTAATTTTCCTCTTCATTGGTGATGAATTCATCCTTTTCAGTTTTGATACTGGTAATTTGGCTTTCTTCTTTCTTTTTCTGAAAATTGAATTAACTAAAGACTTATCTATTTTATTTTTTTCCATAAAATCAGCTCTTAGTTTTATTACTTCAATAATTTTCTCAATTTCATTTTTATTAATCTCTCCTTTGATTTTCAGAATGCCTAATTTGGTGTTTAATTGGGGATTTTTAATTTGTTTGTTTTCTAGCTTTTTCAAATGCATGCCCACTTCATTGATCTCTTTATTTTATTGACATAAGCATTTAGAAATAAAATATAAAATTTCCCCTAAGAATTGCTTTGACTGCATCCCATCAGTTTGGGTATGTTGTGTCATCATTGTCATTCTCTTGGATGAAGTTATTGTTTCTATGATTTGCTATTTAACTAACTCATTCTTTAGTACTAGTTTACTTAATTTCTAATTAATCTTTAGTCTATTTTTCCATAGTCTTTTACTACATGTAATTTTTATTGCATCATTATCTGAAAAGGATTCATTTAATATTTCTTCATTTCAACATTGGATTGTGAGGTTTTTGTTCTCTAGTACATGGTCAATTTTTGTGTAGGTTTCACATACAACTGAAAAAAGGCATATTCCTTTCTATCTCATTCAATTTTCTCCAAAGGACTACCATATCTACCTTTTTCCAGAATTCTATTCACCTCCTTAACTTCTTTCTTGATTATTTTGTGGCTAGATTTATCTAGTTCTGAGAGGGGTGGTTGAGGTTCCCCACAAATATTGTTTTGCTATCAGTTTCTTCCTGTAACTCCCTTGACTTCTCTTCTAAGAATCTGGATGCTGTACCACTGAGTGCATATATGTTTAGCATTGATATTACTTCATTATTTATGGTGTCTTTTAGCAGGATATGCTTTCCTTCATTATGTCTTTTAATTAGATCTATTTTTTTTTGCTTTTGTTTTATCTGAGATCAGAATTGCCACCCCTGCCTTTCTTTTTACTTTAGCTGAAACATAATACATATTGTTCCAGTCTTTTACTTTTACTCTGTTGTATTTCTGCTTCAAATGTGTTTCTTGTGGATAACATATTATAAGATTAAGGTTTTTAATCCATTCTGCTGTCTGCTTCCATTTTATGGGAGAGTTCATCCCATTCATATTCACAATTCTGATTAGTAACTGTATCTTTCTCTCCATCTTATTCTTCCCTCCTCTCTGATTAATGCTTTTCTCTCTCCTTTTCCCCTTTTCTTCCTCACAAATGTGTGTTTTGCTTCTGACCACCACCTCCCTCAATGTGCCCTTCTTTCTATTAGCACCCCCTTTTTCTTTCCCCTTTTCCTTGCTATTCTTCCCTCCCTTTTATCCATCTCCTCCCATTTCTTTCCCCTTTCCCCTCCTACTTTCTATAACATAAGATAGATTTCTATACTCAAGTGAGTATGTATATTATTCCCTCTCTGAGCCAAATCTGAGAGTAAAATTCAAACAATTCTCACCTCCCTCCCTGCTTTTCCTCTACTGTAATAGGTCTTTGTGCCCCTCTTCATGTGATGTACTAACCCTTTTTTGTCTCCTCCTTTACTCTTCTCCCAGTGAAATCCTTTTTTATCCCTTAATTAATCATTTTATCATCATATCTAAGTCAAGTTATACTCCCTCACTCTATGTATACCCCTTCTAAATGTCTTAATGAAGATACAGTTCTCAAGAATTACAAGTATCATCTTCCCATATAGAGATGTAAACAGCTTACCTTTATTGAATAGCATTTTTTTCCTGTTTACTTTTTTAATGCTTCTCAAGTCTTGTATTTGAAGGTGAAATTTTCTGTTGAGCTCTGATCTTTGCATCAGGAAGGCTTGGAAGTCCTCTATGTCACTGATTGTCCATCTCTTCCACTGAAAGATTATCTCAGTTTCACTAGGTAGTTGATCCTTGGTTGTAATCCAAGCTCTTTGCCTTCTGGAATATAATATTCCAAATCCTCCAGTCCTTTAATATAGAAGCTGCTCAGTCCTGGGTAATCCTGACTGTAATTCCATGATATTTAAATTATTTTTCTCAGGCTGCTTACAGTATTTTTCTCCTTGACCTGATAATTCTGAAATTTGGTTATAATACTCCTTCACTGAAGGACTTCACTGAAGCGCTTGGAGATCTAGTCACTGGAGGATGCCTATCCACCTCAATCTGCCCTAGAACACAAGGAGGTCCAGCCACTGGAGGATGCTTGCCCACTTGGGGCTGTATTGAATTATGTGGCAGTCCACTGCTGGGGGATGCCTATACAGTTGGATAGGCACCAAAACACATGATGGTTCTCTGATTTGGAGTCTGTTGGTTCCCCTGGCTATGCTAAGGCATTTGGGAGGTTCTGGTGTTGGAGTTTGCCTTCTCCACTACCCTGGGGCTCAGGATCTCCCACTGGTTTGCTGAAGTGTGGCTTGCCACTGGCTTGGTGGGACATTTCCCACCCTCCAAGAGGATCATTAGAAAATCAATTACTCCCCCTCTTCTTTCAGCTATCTCCATTGTTCCATGAATTTTTCTTGGAGTGTTATTTTCTGGTTTTTTAAGAGGTCAAAAAGGGAAAATGATAGGGACTCACTGCTTACTCTGCCATCTTGGCTCCTAGATGCCCAGCACAACCATATTTAAATTGTTTTTTATTTCTTATTGCTTATAACATTTTATCTTTGACGTAGGGATTTTAGAATTTGACTATGATATTCCTATGAGTTTTCCTTGTAGGATCTCCTTCAAGTGGCAATCAGTGGATTTTTTTTTCTATTTCTACTTTCTCTTCTTATTCTAATGCTTCAGGACAATTTTCTTTAATTATTTCTTGTATTATTGAATCAAGATTCTTTTTCTGCTATAGTTTTAAGGTAGTCCAATTAATCTTATGCTTTATCTTCTTGATTTGTTCTTGAGATCAGTTGGTTTTCTTATGAGATGTTTCACATTCTCTTCTTTTTTAATTCTTTATATTTTGTTTTATTATTTCTTGATTTCTTATAGCTTTGCTGACTTCCTCTTGCCCAATTCTGATTTTTAAGGAGTCATTTTCTTCCTTAAGATTCTGGATCTAATGGTGGGAAAGAAGATGGAGGGAAATACACAGATTATAATCATAACTGTGAATGTGAATGGAATGAATTCTCCCATAAAACGGAGACAGAAAGCCATAATCAAACAATATGCTGCTTACAAGAAACACATTTGAAATGGGGGGATACACATAGGATAAAGGTCAAAGGATGGAGCAGAATATATTGTGCTTCACCTGATGTAAGAAAGGCAGGAGTAGCAATCCTAATCTCAGACAAAGCAAAAGCAGAAATAGATCTAATCAAAAGGGATAAGGATGGAAACTATCCTCCTAAAAGGCACCATAGACAATGAAGCAATATCATTACTAAACATGTATGCTCCAAGTGGTATAGCATCCAGATTCTTAGAGGAGAGGTTGGGGGAGTTGAAGGAAGAAATTGACAGCAAAACTATACTAGTGGGGGACCTCAACCTCCCTCTTTCTGAACTTGATAAATCTAACCTCAAAATAAACAAGAAAGAGGTTAAGGAGGTAAATGAAACTCTAGATAAGGTAGATATGATAGATCTTTGGAGAAAATTGAATGGGAATAGAAAGGAATATACCTTTTTTCTCAGCAGTACATGGAACATTTACAAAAATTGACCATGTACTAGGACATAAAAATCTCACAATCCAGTGCAGAAAGGCAGAGATAATCAGTGCATCCTTCTCAGATCATAATGCAATAAAAATTATATGTAATAAAAGGCCATGGAAAGATAAAGCAAAAATCAGTTGGAAACTAAATAATTTAATCCTAAAGAACGAATAAGTTAAAGAAGAAACCATAGAAACAATCAACAACTTTGTAATAGCAGAAGAACTTACTGAGAAAAAAAAAAATCCTAATGTCGGTCTTCTGGCCTCCACACTCAGAAAAAGAAATATGGAAGTCATTCGCAGAATGTAGCAGATCATGTTTGTGTGTGGGGGGGGTTTCAGTGTATTATGTTTTGATTTGTTATATGATTTCTTCCATTTATTTTAGTTCAACTACATAGCATGACTATAGTGAAAATGTGCTCAATAGGAAAGTATATGTAGAACCTATACAGAATTGTATGCTGTCACGGGGAGGGAGGGGGGGTAGTGAGGGAAGGGTGGGGGGGGGATAAAATCTTAACTTTAAGGAAATGATTGTAAAACATTAAAAAAAATAAAAATAAAAATTCTTGATCTCCTTTTCTAATTGGTTGACTTTCTTTTCATAATCTTCTTGTTTTTCTTGGATTGTTCTATTTTTTTCCTCAATCTCTCTTACTTGATTTTTAAAGTATTTTTAAGTTCTTCTATGAATTCTTTTTTGGGGAGGTGACCATTTGATGTTACTCTTGGGATAAGAGAGGGTTTCTTTTCTTCAGTATCCTCCTCTGAAGATGAACTCCACTCTTCTCTATCCCTGTAGTAACCCTCTATGGTTAAATTATTTCTCCTTTGACTGTACTTTGTGCTTTTATTTGTAGTAGTCTAATTTTTGTACTTACCTCTAGTCCTGGGGTATGGGGAATGTTGCCTCTGGTCTCAGATCCTCCTTCAGTTCTCCACTGTGTCCTGGAATCTATACCAAGACCTCCAGCCCCCTGTAAAGACCCACAACCAGAAGCATATTTTCCCAAATCCCTACTGTTTCTGTAAAAGAAAAAATTAAAACAACTAAAAAATTAAAGCAATTTTCAATTAAATGTCTTTCAAGTGACAATTTGATTGAAATAAATAGTATTTATGAAAAATATGAAATTCCTATAGTAACACACACACACACACACACACACAAAAACTAAAACAGAAAAAAAAAAATAAATTAAACAGGCTATAACTAAGCTCCCAAAGGAGGGAAATTAGGACCAGGTTGATTTACAAGTAAATTCTGTCAAACATTAAAAAAATATTTAATTCTAATATCACACAAACTGTTTGCAAAAACATAAAAAAATATTCTATCAAATTCTTTCTAGGTTACAAATATGGCCTTGATACCTAAACCAGGTTAAATGAAAATAGAGAAAGAAATGTATATATCAATATCCTTAATACACACTAACTCAAAATTTTCAAATAAAATGTTAGCATGGAGACTGATATTATACAGTCAAATAGCAAAAAAATTAATACAATATGACTAGTCTGAATGAATGCAAGGTTGACATTAAGGAAATCTATTAATATAATTAACCATAATAATAGCAACAAGACAGCAAAAATCATTCTAGAGCTGAAAATCTATCAGCTGGAGCTGACACAGAGGCTGCTGGGTTTGATGTTAATTCCAGGAATATTTTCTAAATTTCTGAATCCAGTCCAGACCTGGTGATCACAGTGGTAGACCAAAAGAAACAGCTAGTAGAATTGTTTTCTGATGCTTCCATTAGCTTATTAAACTTTGTCTTAAGGGTGACATTAAAAAAAAGACACATACACAGAAAGTTTTTGACAAAGCACCACACTCATTTCTGCTGGAAAAAAAAGGCAAACTGAAAATATATTAATTTTTCTTAAGAGGGGGAGGAGTGTCTTTTAATTTTGCTTGCTATTTTTATAACTGTATTTCATTATTTTTTTGTTTTATAGTTCTCTGTATTATTCACAGATTTAAAAACATTCTTCTGAAAAGCTTTGCATAAACTTCACCTGATTGCCAAAGGAATTCATGAGATAACAAAGGTAAAGAAAAATCTGATTAGAACAATATCTTACAACATAAAAGAATATAAGCTTCAAATAGATACCTACATGAGAAAGAAGAAAGGATTTATTATGTGCCCACTATTTGCCTGGCATTGTACTAAATCATTTACAAAAATTATCTCCTTTGCTCTTCACAATGATCCTAGGAGGTAGATGCTATTATAGTTCTCTTTTTACAGTTGAGAAAGCTGAAGAAGACAAAAGGTAAATGACTTGTCCAGAGTCACATACTTCGTGTGACTCTTTGGCCCAATTTGAACAAATCTTCCTGACTCCAGACCCATTGCTCTGCCCATTAAACCAGCTAGTTGTCTCAGATTTTAATAGAGAAGTTCATACTACAAACAAATTAAAAACAAACAAAAAAATAAAATAAAGAAAAAACTGCCTTTCAGAACTATTGATGGGGAAAAAAAAGTTCAGGGTCAAACAAGAGAGAAAATACTCATCTAGTTAGGTTATTGAATAGATAATCTTGCTCAGGTATGGATTTCACTAGATGACTACTGAAATTTCTTTCGACTCTGAAATTCTGTGATTTTATAAGAACTGGATTCTAACCCCCTACTCTGCTAACACCATCGGTGAATTTGTATAATTAGAATAGACTGAATTTTAGGTGACATAGTGGACAAAATTCTAGCTCTGGATACAGGAAGACCTGGGTTCAAATTCAGCCTCAGACACCTACTAACTATATGACCCTGAGCAAGCCATTTAACTACTGTTTGCTTCAGTTTATTCATAAATAAAATGGGGACAATAATAACTCAGGGTTGTTGTAAGGATCTAATGAGATTATAATTGTAAAGTACTCGGTATAGTTCCTGGAACATAGTAAGCACTATATAAATGGTAGCCATTATCATTGTTATTATTAATTTTCTCATCTCTCAAATAGGAATATTAAAACCTTTCTTGGACAGCTAGGTGACACAATAGAAAAAGTGCCAGACTTGGAGTAAGGAAGACTCAACTCTCTGAGTTCAAATCTAGCCTCAGACATTTACCAGCTGTATGACCCTGGGCAAGTCACTTAACTCTTTTTGCCTCTATTTCTTCATCTATAAAATGAGCTAGAAAAGAAAAGAGCAAACCATTTCAGAAGCTTTGCCAAGAAAATCCCAAATGAGGTCATGGAAAGTTGGACATGACTGAAACAACTGAACAAGAACAAAACGCCTTTCCTTCCTTAAAGGGTCATGGGAGTCAGAGACACATATGAAATACATATGAAAGACCTTTAGAAAGTATACAGCATCACACGGACCTCAGTTGAAGGTCTTTTATAAGCTATTATATTATACATAGCTAAACTTGCTAAGGGTTAGCATCTCTCTTATCTAGAAAGCCTTTTTAATTCCTCAGTCTCATCAATCCCTGTGTCTGAAGGCAGTTGAAGCATACAGAAGAGATTAGATCTTTATAAAGCTAGTATTGGTCCCTCTGAAAGTTTGCAAGAAAGCAAAATTCCTTTTATGAATCTAAAACTGTCAGCTGTCCCCATTATCCCCCACCTGAGACTGCCCTCCGGGGTTATTTCTGCTCATTGGTTCACTGTAATGTTTGTCATTCATAGTAGCAGTGCTAAGTGTAATAGATGAAACATGACAGCTGAAACATTGGATAAATAGCAGAAATGATCTACTTGATGCAGTTATTTTCTGCTAGTTGGAATGAAAAATATTAACAGAGGATGTATAGAGCTGGAACAGATGTCAAACAGTTTGTGGTAATTCAGCAAGCAATAATTCCTGCAAATGCCAAGGCTCATGATGCCAAACATCCACTATAAAGGACATTGCTTTCAGGCAAGGGGAGTTTGAGTGGAGGGCACCGAGGGCTAGGCAGGGATGATGATGAAATCCAAACTCCACGCAAAGTTAAAATTCTTCTAAATACCTGATTTGTAAGAGGGCAATTGTTTTTTTTTTCTTTTCCAATTTCACTTTGCAAGATACATACATAGAAAATCTAATGGAAAGATAAGCAATAAACTTTCTTCATGTAGAGGAATAGAAAATGCTATCTCTGAATGCACATCTGGGAACAAAAGGCAATGCCAGAATGAACTGCTCCATTTATCTTCCTCAGAAAAGGTCCTGCTGGTACATCACTGTTTACCTGATTAGGGCCTTCACATTTGCCTTTAAGAAAATTCCTTTGCATAAATTCACATATAGCTCCTACCTTTCTGCTCAGTGTTTCAGAAGCCTAGGGCTTTCATTCTCTCAAAGAGTCTAGGAATTTGGTTGTGCAATTTTTGCCCTTAGGTCTCTATCCAACATTAAATAATATAATCTCTTTTTTTCTATTTGGAAAGCTTTCCTATGAATGGCATTTCAGAACCAGTACCCTAATAATTAACTTTCAGCTTGTTTTGTAATTCTTCATGAGCAGATAAAGTGTTTCTCTGGTCCCTGTGAAAAGATTGGAATAAGGCTGTCAGGAGCGATAAGTGAGCCCGGAAGCTTCAATTGTGAAGAATAAGTTTTCCCATAGAAATATGGAGAGACATCTTGGCATTGTTCACAGAAAAGAGGCAATTTGCTTTATAGTGTTCAATTCAAAAAGAGAACATATGATAACAGAACAGACAGTCAGATTCCTACCCACCCACTATCCCCTCATGTTGGCTAATTTCCCTGAAGAATCTGGGTTTGAATAGGTAGTGACAGTTTCCAGTTGGGAACCAATTCACTCTAAGAGGAAAGAAGAATGAGCAAAAGAAGATACTACAAAAGCTTCCAGGAATTCATTAGGTGAGCACAATGTGAACTGGAACACAAGGAGTCAGCTGCATGAAAAATGAAGCTAAACTCCAAGTTCCCTCCTCTATAGGAAACACAAATCAAACAAAAACAACCAAAAGTCAACATTCTTGTCCCCTAGATTCTTCTGCCCCCATATCAGGCACCTTGGAGCAAATTGCTCAATTCCCAAACTGAGAATATGTGTAAAGGGAACATTCAGTTATTTTCCTCACTGGACTGCAAATTCACATATGAATGACTGAGTCCTAGAACCACATAGCAATACTTTGTTTGTTTTGATCATTAACTGGATGTGAAGGTAGGTTTATTTTATTTTTTAGAGATCAATTTTATTGATACAATTTGCTTTTACAACACTTGTAGTTTCCAATGTACTCTTCTTCCCCTCCATTCCTTCTCATCTCTCATTACAAAGAATAAAAAAAAAATCAGCAGAACTAATACATTAAAAAAGTCTGACAGCCGCTTCATTGTAATTTCATAACACTTGGTTTTAATTGTTTTGTTATTACTTTTCTTTTCATTTACATTTGTAGTCTTTGTTTATACTGTTTTTCTAGTTCTGCTCCCTCATTTTGCATCAGTTCATATTTTGTCCTTAACTTCTCTGTATACAGCACATTTTTTCTTGTACCACAGTAATATTACATACATTCATGTGTCAAAGCTTGCTTAGTCATTTCTCAATCAGTTGGCATGTATTTGCTTTCTAGCTCTTTGACCATAGCAAAAGTACTTATATAAACATTTTGGTGCACATGGCACCTTTTTTTATTATTATTTATCACCATATGGGAAATGACTACTGGTGGACCAAATGACAAGGTCATTTACACTGCATCCTTTTCATTCACATTTCATTGGTAGCCTCTCATATTCCTTATTATAGCTATCCCCAAATTTCTTATCTATAAAGACACCAAACCATTTCCAGTTCTGGGAGCCAAGATGGAGGAGAAATCAGTAATTGCTATCTCCCTCCCTTTGTTGACCTTGATGAGCCCAGAGAATATCTCCTCAGGAAAAACCCTGGAACATTGGGAGCAACAGAAGGGGTAAACAGAAGCTAGGAAGATCACTAAGAAGAGTTCTTGCTGTGGCTGAAGTGTAGGATCAGAGCAGTCCCAGACAGCCCCTTCTCAATAAACCAGGAGAAAATTCTGAGCCCCAAGATAGTGAAGCCAGGAATTGCCAACACCAGGATAGGCATGCCTCAGTAGCCCAGGGGAATCAGGAAGACACTAACACAAATGAGATCACCAACCGCTAAGCTTGCCTATGCTCTAGCTCAGCAGAGGAGACCTCTTGTGGCCAGACCACCCCTCCCTGACACTTAAGGATTTAGCTGAAGGGTAACTTCAGGGGAAACCCCAAAAGACCTCACCTGACCTCTGCTTTCCAATACCAGACAACTAAATACCAGATAAGTGCAGCATTTTAACTTCTAGCTGAAAGAACCAGAAGCTACAACACAGAAAACCTCAAGTTTTAGGCACAAGAACTGTGGGACAGAGCCCCCTGCGCCCCAGATGCAGAGATGTCCTTGAAAAGCCAGGAAAAGGGTGATTTTCATGAGTAAGAAGCAAAACAGGAAAGAAAAGAGCATAGACTCTTTCTATGGGGACAAGGACCAAAACACAAATACCAAAAAGGTCAGCATTGAGACTGTACTCCCATCTGAAACTTCAAAAGGGAATGTGAACTGGTCTGAAGCACAAAGAGCCTTCTTGGAAGAGTTCAGAAAAAACTTTAAGAGCCAAATTAGAGAAATAGAAGAAAAGGCTGACCAACGACTTCAAAAATATAAAAAAGGAATCACAGAAGAATTTAAAAGGACCATTGGACAAATGGAAAAGGAAGTACAAAATCTAACTGAACAAAATAACTCATGAAAAGGAACAAATGGAAAAGGAAAGGTAAAAGTTAATTGAAGAAAACAATTTAATAAAAATTAGAATCTGGCAAGTAGAAGCTAATGAATATATGAGACATCAAGAATCAGTCAAAGAGAATCTAAAGAATTAAAAGACAGAAGAATATGTCAAATATCTAAATGGAAGAACAACTGACTGGAAAATAGATCCAGGGGAGAAAAATCTAAGGATTGTTTGTCTACCAGAAAGCCATGATGAAAAAAAGAGCTTGGACAATATCATCCAAGAAATCACTAAGGAAAATTGCCCAGAAGTCCTAGACACAGAGGGCAAAATAGTCATCAAAAGAATCCACCGTTAACCTCTTGAAAGGGACCTCAAACTAAAAACACCAAGGAACATCATTGCCAAATTCCAGAACTATCAAGTGAAAGAGAAAATGCTGCAGGCAGCCAGAAAGGAACAATTCAAATATCGAGGAGCTACAGTCAGGATCATACAGGACCTTGAAGCTTCTACATTAAAAGATCAAAGGAACTGGAATTTTGTAAGGCAAAGAAGCTAGGACTACAACCAATGATTAATTACCCAGCAAAGTTGAGCATAGTATTTCAGGTAAGGAGATGAACATTCAATGAAATAGGAATTTCCAGACTTTCCTGATGAAAAGACCAGAACTCAATAGAAAATTCGATCTTCACACACACGTCTCAAGAGAGGCATAAAAAAGTAAACGGGGAAAAAAATTTTAATTCAAGATGGGCAGACTGCTTGCATCCCTATAAGGGAAGATGATACTTGTTAATCTTGAGAATTGTGTATTTATTATGAAATATGAAGGGATATATGTGATAGAGGGAGTGAGTATAAATTCAATGATGTGATTATAACAAATATGATCTAAGGGTGAAAAGGGATTGTAATCTGAGATATGAAAAGGAGGAGACAGAAAAAAATAAATTCTATCACAGGAAGAGGCATAAAAATATATTACAATAGAGGGACAGAGGGGAGGGAAATAAACATTGTTTGAGAGGTACTCTGACCTGATTGGATTCAAGGAGGGTACAACAACCTTAGTTAAGTATAGAAATACAACTAGCTCTATAGGAGGGGAAGGGGAAAAGAAAAGGGAGGAGAGGTTAAAATGCAGGGAAGAAGTAGTAGGGGAAAAGAGGATTAAAAGGGAGGGGGCCTGAAAGAAGGGAGGCAAGACTGAGGGAGGCAGTAGTCAAAAAATAAAACTATTGTGGAGGGGAAAGGAGGAGAACTAAAAGCATAAACAAGGGGAAAGAGGATGGAGGGAAAGACACAGATAGTAATCACAACTGTGAATGTGAACAGGATAAACACTCCCATACTTGAGTGTGTGTTCATCCTTCCTTGCTGAAGAAGACCATGCCATCAGAGAGATGATGACATGACTTGCACTTGACTTTGTTTTGAGTGAGGGAGGGCTGTGAAGGTCACCAGCCTCACTTCTCCTCCAGAGCCATCTGAATCCAGTGACCAGATATTCATCAGGATGACTGGAGATGACCCAGGATAAGGCAACTGGGGTTAAGTGACTTGCCCAAGGTCACACAGCTAGTGAGTGTCAAGTATCTGAGGTGAGATTTGAACTCATGTCCTCCTGACTCCTGCACTGGGGCTGTATCCACTGCACCACCTAGCTACCTCTTCCAGCCCCTTACCTTTACTCTGTGTGTATTTCTCTGATTCCATTGGGTTTCTTATAAGCAACCCATCATAGGATTCTATATCCTGCTAAAAGGCACCATACACCATGAAGCAATTTCATTACTAAACATATCTGCTCCAAGTGGTATGGCATCCAAATTCTTAGAGGAGAAGTTAAGGGAGTTACAGGAAGAAATACACAGCAAAACTATACCAGCAGGGGACCTGAACCTCCCCCTCTCTGAACTTGATAAATCTAACCTCAAAATAAACAAGAAAGAAGTTAAAGAGGTGAATAGAACTCTGGATAAGGTAGACATGATAGATCTCTGGAAAAAACTGAATGGGGATAGAAAGGAATATACCCTTTTCTCAGCAGTGCATGGCACATACACAAAAATTGACCATGTAGTAGTCCGTAAAAACCTCACAATCCAGTGCAGAAAGACAGAGATAGTCAATGCATCCTTCTCAGATCATAATGCAATAAAAATTATATGTAATCAAAAGACATGGAAAAATGGAAACAAAGGAGATCAATGAATTGGGCATGCAGTTCAAAAAGCTCAAAAAAGAACAAATTGAAAATCTCCAAGTAAATACCAAATCAGAAATACTGAAAACCAAAGGAGAGATTAATAAAATTGAAATTAACAAAACTATTGAACTAATAAATCAAACTAAGCATTGGTTTTATGAAAAAAAAAACAATAAAATTGATAAACTTTTGGTCAATTTGATTAAAAAAAAACAAATTACCAATATCAAAATGAAAAGGGTGAACTAACCTCCAATGAGCAGAAATTAAAACAATAATTAGAAATTACTTTACCCAACTATATGCCCATAAATTCAACAATCTAAATGAGCTGAATGATTATTTTTAAAATGCAAATTGCCCAGATTAAGAGAAGAGGAAGTTGAGTACTTAAATAACCCCATCTCAGAAAAGGAAATTGAACAAGCCATCAATGAACTCCCTAGGAAAAAATCTCCAGGGCCAGATGGATTTATAAGTGAATTCTATCAAACATTTACAGAACAGTGAATTTCAATACTATGTAGTCTACTTGGGAAAATTGGTGAAGACAGAGTCCTACCAAATTCTTTTCATGATACAAATATGGTGCTGATACCTAAACCAGGAAGAGCCAAAATAGAGAAAGAAAATTAGAGACCAATTTCTCTAATGAATATACAAGCAAAAATTTTAAATAAGATGTTAGCAAAAAGAATATAGCAACTTATGATGAGAATAATACATTATGATTGGGTAGAATTTATACCAGGAATGCAGGGCTGATTCAATATTAAAAAATGTATTAGCATTATTGATCAAATCAACCAAAAAACTAACAGAAATCACATGATTATCTCAATAGATTCAGAAAAAAGTTTTTGAAAAAATACAATACCCATTCCTATTGAAAACACTAGAAAGCACAGGAATAAATGGAACTTTTGATAAAATAATAAACAGTATCTGCCTAAAACCATCAGCAAGCATTATATCCAATGGGGACAAGCTAGATGCATTTCCAAGAAGATCAGGGGGTGAAACAAGGATGTCCATTATCACCACTATTATTCAATATAGTACTAGAAATGTTAGCTGTAGCAATTAGACAAAATAGAGAAACTGAAGGAATTAGAATAGGCAAAGAAGAAACTAAGTTATCACTCTTTGTGGATGATATGATGATATACTTAGAGAATCCTAGAGAATCAAGTAAAAAACTACTTGAAATAAACAACTTTGGCAAAGTTGCAGGTTACAAAATAAATCCACTTAAATCATTTGCATTTCTATATATTACTAACAAAGCCCAACAGCAAGAGATAGAAAGAGAAATCCCATTTAAAGCTAGAGTAGACACTATAAAATACCTGGGAGTCTACCTGCCAAAACAAACCCAGGGACTATATGAACACAATTACAAAACACATTTCACACAAATAAAGTCAGATTTAAGTAAGTGGAAAAACACCAGTTGCTTGTAGGTAGGCCAAGCTAACATAATAAAAATGACAATTCTACCTAAATTAATTTACTTATTCAGTGCCATACCAGCCAAATTATCAGATAATTATTTCCTAGAGCTTGGAAAAATAATATCAGAATTCATCTGGAAAAACAAAATGTCCAGAATATCAAGGAAACTAATGAAAAGAAATGCTAGGGAAGGTGGCCTAGCCCTACCAGATCTCAAATTGTATTATAAAGCAGCAATCATCAAAATCACTTGATACTGGCTAAGAAGCAGAGGGGTGGACCAGTGGGATAGGTTAGATACTCAAGACACAGTAGTTAATAATATAGTAATCTACTATTTGATATACCCAAGGACCCCAGCTTCTGGGATAAGAACTCACTGTTTGACAAAAATTGCTGGGAAAACTGGATAACAGTATGGCAGAAACTGGGCATAGACCAATGGCTGATACCATACAAAAGAATAAAATCCAAATGGATACATAATCTAGGTATAAAGATTGATACTGTAAACAAATTAGGGGAGCAAGGAATGGTGTATTTGTCAGATTTGTGGAAAATGAAGAAATTTATGACCCAACAAGAGATAGAGAACATTATGAAGTATAAAATGGATAATTTTGATTACATTCAATTGAAAAGTTTTTGCACAAACAAACCCAATGCAACCAAGATTAAGAAGGAAGTAGAAAACTGGGAAAGAATTTTTGCAACTAGTGTCTGTGATAAAGGTCTCATTTCTAAAATATATGGAGAACTGAGTGAAATGTACAAGAATATAAGCTATTCCCCAATTGAGAAATGGTCAAAAGATATGAACAGGGAATTTTCAGAGGAAGAAACAAAAGATATCTATAATCATATAAAAAATTGCTCTAAAGCAATTAGAGAGATACAAATCAAAACAACTCTGAGATACCACATCACACCTATTACATTGGCTAACATGAAAAAACAGGAAGATGATAAATTTTGGAGAAGATGTGGGACAGTTGGAGCACAATTCATTGTTAGTGGAGCCCTGAGCTAATCCAACCATTCTGGAGACCAATTTGGAACTATGCCCAAAGGGCTATAAAAATGTGCATTCCCTTTGACCCAGCAATATCGCTTCTGGGATTCTATCCCAAGGAGATCATAGAAATGGGAAAGGGTCCCACATGTACAAAAATATTTATAGCAGCACTCTTTGTGGTGGCCAAAATCTGGAAATCAAGGGGATGTCCATCAATTGGGGAATGACTGAACAAGTTGTGGGATATGAATGTAATGAAATACTATTTTGCCATAAGAAATGATGAACAGGAAGACCTCAGAGAGGCCTAGAAGGACTTATAGGAACTGATGCTGAATGAAATGAACAGAACCAGGAGAACTTTGTGCACAGCAACAGCCACAGTATGAGAGAAATTTTTCTGGTATACTTAGTACTTCCTTGAAATGCATAGACTTAAAAAATTTCCAGTGGACTCTTAAGGCAAAACACTTTCTGCATCCAGAGACAGAACCATGAAATTGGATTGCAGATGGAAATAGACCATCTTTTTTTTGTATTATGTTTTGTTTTGCTTTATGGTTTCTCCCATTCATTTTAATTCTTCTATGCAACATACATTTAATAGGAATGTATGTGTAGAACCTATATAAGATTGTATGCCATCTCAGGGAGGGAGTGGGGAGAGAGGGGGAAATATAGGGGAGGAGGGGGAAAAAAAATCTAAGATATATGGAAGTGATTATCAAACACTGAAAACAAATAGAATTCAATTTAAAAAAAGGAATAAGGCAAAAGATAGCCTCTTTTACCTAGGGAAAAAAAAAAAGACACCAAACTCAATTTAGCAGATGACCTTACTGAAAAGACTGAGCTTCTGTCACCCCTCCTTCTCATGTCCCCTTTACATGTTGTCCTTACTGCCTACACTTCTCCAAAACTTGAGGGGACTGTCAGGTTTGCCAGTATTTGTATCCCCAATGCTCATCACAGGGCCTGCCACATAATAAGCTCTTGATAAATGCTTTATATATAGACTTATCTTTTCTGAGTTCTCTCATTGTTCCTTTTCTGTTCTTCAAATTTCCACTTTCTTTCAACCTGAAAGGATGAATTGGTGCTATTTCCCAAGGCTAAACCTTGTACTTCTATCCTTAATCTTGACTACTCAAGATTCTTAGTATATCACTCTCTCTCTCTCTCTCTCTCTCTCTCTCTCTCTCTCTCTCTCTCTCTCTCTCTCACACACACACACACACACACACACACACACACACACACATATCTTCAGCACTGGCTCTTTTCTCTTTGCTCAGTTTGTTTAATCATTAAAAAAACAAGGATGGGGGGGTGGGGCAGGAACAGACAGACTATCCTTGACTCTATTATGCCCTTAAGCTATCATATAATCTTTCTATCTAATCCAGGAGGAACCTGTGGCCTCTAGGTCCTCAAGTTTGACCTTTTGACTGACTCCAAACTTCATAGAACATATCCCCTTAATAGAAGGATTCATTCTATAAAAGTTAGACTCAGTCAAAAGGTCACACCCAAGGACCTAGAAGGCCGCAAGTGGACTTGAGGCTGCAAGTTCTCCATCCCTGACACTAATCTCTCTCCTCCTTTTAAATGTTCAACTTCCATAAATTAGGACAGGTAGGTGTTGCTATGGATAAAGTGCTGTGCCTGGAGTCCAGAATACTTGTGTTCAAATGTGACTTCAGACACTTACTGGCCGTGTGACCCTGGGCAAATCATTTAACCTTGTTTGCCTCAGTTTTCTTCTGTAAAATGAATTGGGGAAGAAAATGGCAAACCACTCCAGTATCTTTGCCAAAAAAACTTTAAAGGGGGTCACAAAATGTTGGACACTACTGGAAACAACTGGACAACAACAAAATACTCTCTGCTTCTCTTCCCCGTCACCCATTTATTCTCCACAATTCAGCCCCCTCCTCACACAATTCTACTGAAATTGTTCTCTCGAAGGTCACCAACGTTAATTTTCAAATACTGGGCCCTTTTCTCAAATCCTTTTTCTACTTATGTCCTCTCTCCTTCCTTGAATTCCTTGACATGGTTTTCTCCTGGCTACCTATTTGACAGCTGATTCTCTACATTCTTTGCTACTATTTGTCTACCAAAATGTCACACAAGGGATGGTGGGGAAATGGTAGGATACTGGGACAAAGAGGATCCCAGATCCCCTGAATACACTCTGTGGGGCATAGAGATGTATGACATTCCTAGGCCATAAAACAAATCAACTCTAGAGTCATCTACTCTAGAATCCTCTAGAAATCCACAAAGAATTTCACTTTCTCACTTCCATTCCTTTGGAGATCTGGGAAAGACTAACCTCAGAACAAGATTAAAGGAAAAGGAAAAGCAGGAAGGAATGCACATTTACATAGTGTCTTTTATATGTTACGTAAAAAGCTAAGTGCTTTGTACAAATATCTTCATAACAATCCTGCAATCCTGCGAACCTCCATAACAATCCTGTTTTTTTTCAGGTTGTTTCAGCGGTGTCTGAGTTTTTGTGACCCCTTCTGGGGTTTTCTTTAGCAAACTTGTTACTAGTCATAAACCACTGGAATGGTTTGCTATTTCCTTCTCCAGCTCATTTTACAAATGAGGAAGCTGAGGCAAGCAGGGTTAAGTGACTTGCTCAAGGTCACACAGCTAGTCAAAGTCTAAAGCTAAATGTGAACTCAGGTCTTCCTGACTCTGGGACTGTGCTAACTACCTGCCCCACTTACCCTTAAAGGTAAAGTCCATTATTATCCGCATTTTACAGTTGAGGAAAGTGAGGAAAACAAATATTAAGTGACTTGTCTAGGATCACTTTGTGGCATTATAGATGGATCTAGCATAGCCCAAATAGCTCCTGAAGCCTGAAGTTAATAAGTCTGAGTCTAGATTTGAACTCAGGTCTTCCTGATGTCAGAGGCCCAGCTCACAGTACAATGAGCTACTTCCCCAGAGGTCCTTACCTGAACTAAACTTCCAAGGAGTTAAATTCTAATTCGGGGAGAGCAACTCTGATGGGCTGGCCATGTGGTTCAAATGCAAAACATACACACAGGGCAAGTAATCACATGGTGGTCAGAAAAAGCGATACAAGGACACTCTCAAGGTCTCTCTCAAGCACTTTGGAATCAATTGTGTGACATGGGAGACACTGACAGGGCCACTCAGCATAGCGTGCCCACATTGGGGAAAGTGCTATGGTCTATGAGCATAACAGAATTGAAACAGCTCAAATGAAATGCAGGATGCACAAATTTAGAGAATCTGTCCCAAATGATCACATAGACTATTCCCCAACTTGTGGTAGAGCATTCTGAGTTCATATTGGTCTGGTCCACCACAGCAGACACATTGAAACTTGATTTTAGCATAGTGGTGTCGTTTTGGTCCTCTTTGAGAACGAAGGACAACAACCAAGTTAAGAACAAATCACAGAGAGGGGAGCATCAGGAAGAGCCTGGGGAGTCTTCAGATTGGCCTTAGTTCTCCCTGTCTGACAATCTGATAGCACAGGTTCAAATTGTCCAAGTCTTCCTATAGGCTGTTGACTATTGGTTGAAAAAGAGAGATTTTGAAGCATTATGGGTGGATCCAAGACAGCCTGAACAATTCTTGAAGCTGTGATCATGTGATTATTTTTAGCTCTTCAAGAAATACACTCATCAATCTTGAGCTGGACAGGAGTAATTCCTCAGCCAAACCCTAGGAGAGGGGGAGAGGAGGAAGTATGCCTTGACTTGCCTTGTCTTTTAATGTGGTATCCTCATTGTTACCCCTACCTTCAGTCTGTTCCCTCTCATATATCTTTACAGAACTGCCAAAAATAATTTCATTAACTAACAGGTCTGACTGGTTCATGCCTTTGCTCCAAAATCTTCAGTAGCTTTTCTTGGCTGTTGGATAAAATATAAACTTGGTATTTGTGGCCCCTCACAGCCTAGGTCCCAACCTTTTTATTTTTTCCAATCCTATTTCACACGTCCTGTCATCTGTCATTTCTGTGCATTTATGTAGGTAGTACCACATACCTGGAATTCATTTCCTCCACTTCTATCTGAAAAAAAATGAAAAATCACAAGAGAAGGTAATTAATAATCAGTTTATTAACCAGACTAGTTACAGCCATCAATAAATTGGTGGTCAGTGGTTTCTCTCAGTAATCAAAGATGGCCAGTAAAGACCCTGAAAGCCTTAAATAACTCTTCTCAAAGGGAATTCCCTTGACAAGTGAAAATCAACCCTGATTGGTGGACTTTTAATGAGGATCATGAGACTCAGCCACCTTTAGTAATCTGGACAGGTGGATCCATCTCTACCCAGACCAGTCTGATTGGTTTTATCCTTCATGAGCTGGGTCACCCTAAAATGTAATGGCGGGGTACAAGGATAGGGATTCCTTTCCACAAGGTAAGGATTCCAACCAGATCAGAGTCTGTTTATATTCTAAACAGAAGCTAGGTCTCCTAGTTTCGTGTAGTCCCCCTCCAATATTGAAGAGCCTAGTCCAAGATTTGTAGAGGGTTAAAAATAACCTCATCAGTCAGTCTTGTTCTTCAAAGAAAGACTTTGATAAGAGCTGGGCCTTAATAAGGAAATTGAGAAGCAAAGCCTGGATCTCAATTTAATAACTGGCTGTCAGATAGTGATATAATAATAATTTCTGTCATACCTCTGCCTGCTGATATCCTTCTTTTTGTTTAAGGCTCATCCAAGCCTTGTTACTAGTCACACTATATCTCCTGAGCTTAAAGTGACCTCTCTCTCATTACATTCCCCCCACTAAGGAAGTTTGGCTACCATCTTTATATCCCCAGTGCCTAATGTTATGATACTATACATGTGCTGTTGTTGTTGGGTTTTTTGGTATTGAAAGAAGTTCAGCAGAAAGAACACTGGACTTGGAGTTGGAATATTTGGGTTTCTATCCCAGATTTTCTGCTTGTATGACCTCAAGAAAGTCGCATCTCTGTTTTATTGTCTCTAAAATGAGTTTGTTGGGCTAGATCAATGAGTTCCATTTAGTGATTTGGAAACCTTTTAAGGATTCAAGTGACAATGATCCAAAAGGTTTATGCTAAAAATTATTTCAATAATTGTAGTAAATAATTACCCAATTATATTACAAATATATTTTTCCACTGTGAAAATAGACGTGTAGATTTGAAGCATTTTAAGCTTTTTCTACAGGAATTCAAAACTGTTAATGATTATGGACACAATGATTTTGGTGTTCATACAGTAGGTACATCAAAATTTGACCACTTCTGACTAAACTTAATATGTTCTTGCAATTTCTCAACCTGTCATCAAATTGTTTCCAAACTACAACAACTTTCAACATTTGAGTACAAATGATTCCCAAGAAATGATTAGATGTGGGCACATAACATTTTTTGCATTCTATACACTGCACCAGAGTTATTACCCTATAATTCTATGTAATCAGGTGATCACATCGAGATGTTACGAACATTTATGTTTTCATAACTTCATACTATTTGAAAACCATAGTTGTTAGGCATTAGACATCCTGAAACCATCATAGACCAATCAAAAACATTCTATGGAAATTTCTTACACTGCCTCTCACTGCATTATTTCAATTTAAATATCTTCTGCTTATGTTATTATTCTTCTATCTACTGATTTTTCAAATTACCTGATTGATAACAGTGATCATTCATTCAATAGAGTTTCAGTGAGAATATAGCTTCTATGCCAATTCTTTCCTTTCGATGGTTAGTTTACATATAAACATTATTCAAAAGGAAGTAATAGAGGACATATTTATAGGTTGAATGCATATCAACTTAACTTATGCTAGTCACCTGGTAGTTTAGGGTCAATATTAGAATAAAATGAAAGACTGAGAGATAAGTCAACAGTGAACAAATGAAGATTTATTTAGCCATAGCAGGGAAAGAATACTCAGCAAGAATAGGCATTGAAGACACCTTGAACTGATTCAACTGAGAAAAGTTCCTTTTTCCTAGTTGCTCATCATTTTACACCAGCCAAACATTATGCCTATAGTTTGTTGTGGCTGTTTTTACTCAGGCCAACCAGCAAGGGATATGAACAGCCTAAGCTATTCAAGTCTGAAGGATAGTTTTAGTACTGTCTAAGGAAAAACTAACCTATGTTTCATGAAGGCAGGGCTTAGGATATTGCTTCTATCACACTCCCTTTATACAGTCTGCATTCTGGTCAGACTGGCATCCTTACTGACATTCCATCTCTTGCCATACACAGGCTTTCGCACAATAGCTAGTGTACTCTCATTTCCCTCCACCTGGAACCCTTGACTCCTTTCAAGACTCATCTCAAATTTCATTTCTGCAAGAGTCCTTTACCAATCCTGTCAGTCATTTAGTGTTGCTGTTCAGTCATTTTCAGTCACGTCCAACTCTTTGTGACCCCATTTGGGGTATTCTTGGCAGAACACTGGAGTGGTTTGCCATTTCTTTCTCCAGCTCATTTTACAGATGAGGAAACTGAGGCAAACAGGGCTAAATGACTTGCCTAGGATAACACCTTTATTAAGTGTCTGGGGCCAGATTTGAACTCAGAAAGATAAGTTTTTCTGACTCCAGGTCTAGCACTCTATACCCTACATTATTAGTGTCCCCAAAATAACTTTGTATTTTTTAAAATATATTTTGTGTTTACTTCTTCATTCTAAGTATAATGCTAACTCCTTGAGGGCAAGAACCATTTTGATTTTATCTTTTTATGTCCACTGTCTAGCACACACTAGGTGTTTAATAAATGTCTAATTGGAATTGAGTGTATTGTGCCACAAGGAGTCTGTGACTGGCAATCATGACCGAACTACCTGGTGGTCAGTGTGCTCTCCTGTTCTATTCCCGCCTCTCCCAAAAGCATTAGCTGAGAAAACAAACTGTTGGAAGAAGAGGCAAGCATCATGGAAATACAAGGATTAATTCTCAGAGTCAAAAGAAGGGGTTGTCCCCATCCCTCTGGTTCTATAGGTGCTCATCTCTGGGAGCCAAGATGGCAGAGTAGGTAGCAAACCACTGCAACTCTCCCATACTCACCTTCAAATGCCCATAAACTAGGACTCTACAACAAATCCTGAAACAGCAGAAGCAGCAAAAAGGTGGGGTGAAACAGTGTTCTAGCACAAGGAACTTAGAAGATCCACAAGAAAGGTCTCACTCAGGTGAAACGCAAGTGCGAACCAGGACAGGAAACATCCCAGCAAACCTCTGCAAAGGAAACCAGCAAACCATTATCCTGTTGATATTCAGCTGGCTCAGTTGGCTTCTAGCTTCCAAGAAAACCAAATGTGTTTCTGATGAATACTCAGCTCACTGCAGTGATTTAGACAGAAGTAATTCACAGCGTACTAAGCTCTCTCCCTTACCAAACTGGCTCAGAGAACTAGAGGCTTTTTGGAGTGAACTGAAGGAGTTGGCCTGTTTGCTCTCTTCCCCTCCCCCCACAGCTCTCTAGAATCACCTAGGGTGCCATGGAACAGTGAGGCTGATGACAGAATTTTTTCTCTCTTCTATCTCTCCACCCCTACTCTTCTCTTGCCTCCAAAAAGGCAAGTCTGGCTATCATACTGAGGAGTCTATTCTGAGAAGCCCCTGGAGACACTAATCTGCAGGCTCAGACATGCTAAGGGATGGGACAAGATGGGACAGTTTGGGTCAGGATGGGGTAGAAGAAAGGAACAGACTCAAGATTGATCTACTTCAAGGGTCTAGCATCTGAGTCCCTGGCCTCAAGCCAGTAGTCAGCAAACAGCACAAGTCATCCATCTTCTAAGTCGGGCCTGAGGCCTGGAGGTTGGAGCCATCCCCCACCCAGGCTGGCAAGTGAAGTGTTTCCAGCTAGGATGGGCACTGTTTGTTCAGGCTTTCTTCAACAGCAACAAAAACAAAAAGGTATTTGTTTAGTTGAGAAAATGGGAAACTCTCTTAGATGCCATGTGGCCCGAGGAAGGAGGGAAAAGTGACCAGTTTTGTGGCTTTGAAGATCACTTTCTTAAGTGGTTCAAGCCAGTTAGGTAGATTTTTCAGTTGGCTAAACTACGTCAATGAACCTGACTGTATCTTTGCATATTTTTAAACATATTATCCAAGAAAAGAATTGTAAGATGTTTTGAGAAATCTAGGAAGCATACAGTAGACATTGCCATATTAAACCAACTTAGAAACATCAGTTTGCTTCCCTTTTTCCTTCCTCTCCCTTGATAATAAAAATTATGTTATTGCCTTATAGAAACCACTCTGAAATTTCACGGGGGCCTGTGTTTATAGCCTCTGCAGTCAGAGAATCTGGGTTCAAATTCTGCCCCTGACAATCACCTATGTAACCTTGGGCAAGTCAGTAGCCTCTCTGGGCCTCAGTTTCTTCATCTATAAAATGAAGGGTTTGAACCAGATGACCTTTGAGCTTTCTTCTGCCTTCAGGTCTATATCCTGTGACTGTTGATTCCCAGAGAAGGGCATTTAAGAGGTTGTCTTCTCCAAGGGTTCAGAAGGTGGAGTGACTTCCCATAGTGAGAGGCATAGCCAGGACTAGAACCTAGGTCTCCTGACTTTCCAGCCAGGATGCTCTATATACCAGTGCAGTTAAGCATCTCATGAGACACAGTCACACATTCCTCTAAGTTTTATTAATAAATATGACTCACCAGTTTTACTCTCATGAAGAAAAGGACACATGCTTCCCTTGCTACTCTGAGCCTCACTCTTGTTCTGGTTCTGAAAAGTCTGACTGTACTAATAATCTTAACCTAAGATTCAGCCCATTCTGCCCAGAACTGGAAGCTGATCTGAATAGCTTAGAGTGTTTATGCCAAAGGCTACTTTATACTGAGGTCAACAAAGAGAGCTTGGTACATTGTCAGAGAACTCATTCTGAGGTAAAGACACCCCCTTGCAATTTACGTGAATGTGCCAGCATCTGGAGGAAGACCCACTCTAACTGGTATAGCATCAACATTGTGAAGCCCCATCCTGTGAATCTACCAGTTACATTTGGGTGCTGCAGCTAATGATACACCCAGTCTCTGATCACATGGAAGGGAGGAAACCTGACCACATGCATCTTCATGGTTCTACCTCACTTTCTTTTCTTCAAGCAACGATGTGGGGGAGGGAGGAGGGGATTAAGATGGGAAGAAGACAGTGTCTCCTCCTTCATGTTCTGTTCTGTGGGAAACATTGGTTGTGGGGGCATAACAAATAGCTCAGACCCTATATTCAAATATTTGGAGGGCTGTTATGTGGAGAGGGATTAGCAGGGATTGGTTTTACTTTATTTGTCCCCAGGGGACAGTCAGAGGCAAGAGTAGGAAAAAAAAGCTAACAAGTCACAATATTTTAACCTTGGTGTCATACTTGAGCCTTCAGTCTCATTCACCCCACCTAACCAATGAGTTGCCAAATCTTCTCATTTCTGTCTCCACATCTTTCAAATACTACCCCTTCTCTTTACTCACACAACTTGTTTCAGACCAACAGCTCTCTCATGGGTCGTTAAAAGTCTTACAACTGATCTCACTGCCTCAAGTCTCTCTCAACTCCAATCCATCCCATACCAAAAGAATTTTTTCTAAGTTAGGTATGACCATGTCACCACTAAGGTATTCAGTAAATTCCTACACCTCTAGAATTAAATATAAATGCTTGTATTTACCATTTAAATACACCATTCCACCTCCTTTACATTACATTTCCTCATACTTGGAATGTTCTGAGAATCTCTGGCTTCCTTCAGGGTTTAGCTCAAGCACCACTTACTTCAAGGTGTCTTCCCTGGTGCCTCACCTCACCCCCAGCTCATGCTTTTCCCACCAAGTCAGCCTTGAACCTATTATGTATGTGTTTTGCATATACTTAATATATGTGCATGGTGTCTCCCCTTGTTGGTCTCAGAATGTAAACTCCTTGAAGACAGGAACTGTTTTGATTTATATATCTTCAGTGCCTATCTTGGAATAAAGTAAATGTCTGTTTTTTGATAATGTGATGAAATGTACTAGGAGCTAATAGGCTCCCATCTACTGGAAATATTTGTGCAGATGATAGGTAACTATCTATCCCAGTTGCTGGAGCAGAGCAGATTACTATAATTAACAGAAGACTGGACTAGATGATGTCAAAAATTCAAGTCTCATTCTTTTGGGAACCCAGAAAAACAGAAAATGCCCTTTAAATATATACTAACATTTCAAGATAATGGAGAGTGTTGGACTAGAAGTCAAACTTATGTGGAATGAAATGAGCCAGGAGAATAAGTTATATAATAACAACAATACTGTGAAGACCAACAACTTTGAAAGCCGTAGGAACTATGAGAAATAAAATGAATATCCATGATTCTAAAGGACCAAGGAAAATAAAAATCTCCTGTCAGAGAAGTAACAAATTTAGATTTCAGAATTTTAGATATAAATACATATGCATACATTGCCCTGCGAATTTTTTATTTCTTTTTATTAATTTTTATTGTTGAAGACTCAGAACCATTCCTCCTACAACTTTTCATTTACTAAAAGCTTATCTTCTATTAAGATTAACCTCCTCTAACTAAACCTGACTCCTGTAACAATAATGTTAAGAGAAGACTGTTTCACTTTGCTTTTGATAAAAGTCAAAGGGGAGTTTGAGCTCCCTAAAAGGATTTAATTTTTTTCCCCTCCTAGCTAACTATATAAGGAAGGATTTCCCTGAGTCTACTATTCATAGTTGTCTTGGTAATATGTAAATCTTCCTTCCCAATCAGTCTGTTTGTGAATTCCCTATATGTCATTTAATCTGCAACCTGAGTTCCTTTGTCTTTAAAGTCTGTTTAACTAGGTTTATTTAAGTGTGTTTGTTTGCTCAACTTCAATAACACTGAAGGAAGCATGGAATCATGAAAATGTCTTTAACTTTTATGGCGTAAAAGGAATGTATGAGACTGCAATATGTAAAAGAATTATTTATATGTCACTCTGATATAATTTTGCTAAAGAAGTCTTGTTAGAATCCTAATCTTTATTCATATTTTTTTGTCTAAGAGCTGAATCTCTGCTTAGTAATAAAGCCTAAGTTTTTCTTACCTTTGTAATTTCTGCTTTGGGGTAGGTAAATTTCAGAACAGTTAAATTCAGAAAGAAGATATTTCTCCCACAAATATTTAATACATATAATATACTCACACATATACATATGCACATATATAAATATATACACATACTCATATGTATAAAGATTTATGTAGACATATGTGAGTATATGTATATATACACATGTACATACACATAAAAAATATATATATATACCTATACATATATGTATATATTTGCTGCCAATGAGGGAATTTGTTTTATTCCACTCTGTATATTTGTTGTAAGGAATTTGTTTTTTCTTTTCTCTTTTTCTCAGTGGAGGAGAGGATGGGAGAAAGAGAAAATCAATTTCTGTTCATTAAAATCTTTTCTATAAGGTAGTTATGAGGAGGGTGGTGTTATAGATGAAGAAGGTCGCCTGTACTTTCTGATAAGATCATTGTATCAGTACTGTGCAAATGTATTGTTTGTTTTGCTTAAGTCTTTTCTTTGTTACAAGAACCTTCTCAAGAGTGGGAGTAATTGATAAATATTTATAATGTAAAAATAAAATATTAATAAAATTTTTAAAAAGAGAATAACTTACCCAGGACCACATAGCTTATGCTGTGTCATAGAAAGGACTCAAACATAGCTCTCCTGAATTCCAACCTTGAGTTCCTTCCACTATATTATATGAGTGTTGGTTACGATTTTTTTTTTTGAGGGGGCGGGTGGAGGATGAACCTATAGGTCAGTACCTATTCTGAAAATTATAGTATAAAAGAGTTAGAAGGAAGGGAAGATTGTGACTTGTCCAGGGTCACACAGTCAACATGTGTCAAAGATGGGGCCTGAGGAAAGATCTTTTGGTCTCCACTAAGCATGCTGCCTTCAGAAATAATTAAGGGATTTTTATTATTCCTTCTTGGCCAGAGTTTCAGACTACTCTTAAGAAATTGTTCCAGAGAACCTGCATCATTTACCAAAGACCACCCAGAAAATCTTCACCAAATAAAGTCAAACTGTTTTTGTTTCATGGTCTACACAGATCTAAGCAGCATATACCACACTAAAGGGCAATAATCACATCTCTTAAGGGAAGGCAGAGCTCCCCAAGGTGACAATGAGGCTCTTTGTATCCCTGCTCTGTGCTTTCTCTCTAACATAAAGTATCTTTCCTCCCTTCTCTCAAGGGATAAAATTTCCAATTCACATTGTTTTGAATGTCAATTGTGTAGCTTTAATCATCCCAGAAATATTAATAATTGCCTTTTATCTTTGCAAATCATAATCACAATTTAGGTTCTCTAGACAAGAGATTCACGTACAATTTTTTACACACGTAGGCAGGCTGTTGTTTTTAATCTTTTCCTTCTTAAAAGCTGATGGAGGAAGCTCTAAATTAGCCATTCATTTCTTTTTCTATTGAGTGGGAGCTGAATGCCCTGGATGCTTCCAATTGTTTTCAATGTCCTCAACCAGGCTACAAATAACATCAAATACAATCTAATACAAGCATTTATTGAAAGCACACTTTTTTCAAGGTACTGTATTTGCTATGGCCCAGAGTTGTAAAGACAAACCTAAAACAATTCCTCATGTCTGGTACCTTACATCCTACAAAGAAGAATATAACATGGGAAGAGATAACTATATATATCTTATAATTTGAGGAGCAAGGGGAACTAAACGAAACTAAAAATTTTCAATAGGAAATCACACATAAATTGAGCCTTTAAGGATGCCAAGAATTCAAAGAGATGGAGATGATGAGGGAGTGCATTCCTAATGGAAGACTGTTCAAATACATGTCAGTGAGAATGATGGTACTGAGTTCAAGGAATAGCAAAGAAATCTCGGGCTGGAATGTAGAGTTCATCAAAAGAAATGTGAAAATAATCCTGGAAAGTGGGATGGATGCAAATTGTTAAGGTCATTAAATATGAATCATGGTGTTTTATCCTAGGGGCAATTGGAATATACTGTGTGTGTGTGTGTATATATATACATACATATATATATATATACATATATATATATATGTATATATATATATATATATTCTATTGCAGTTTCATGGTGTGTTGCAGTTTCATGGTGTGTTGCAGTTTCATGGTGTGTTGTGAAGGTCATCTCAAAGAATTCAGAATCAGTCCACCCCCAATCCAAGTATAGGCATTTATTGAGGATTGATGCCCCTCAGAAATGAACTATGTTCCAAGAGGAATCAGCAACTTCAGTGAAAACAAGATGGACTTTTATAGGGGAAAGATGCAACTACATGATAGAAATTATGAATAATAAAAAGGCAGGATGGATTTGTTAAGGCATTAGATAATAGGGAGGGGTCCCCTCTATGGTTTGGTGGTCAAATATCATAGTCATGTTGATTTCTGATTGGCTAGCTACTATGGTCTTGTCTGGTCAAGATAGATAGTTAGGTATTGTCTTGGGTTAAATGAATGACGTGATTGTGGTTGAGTACAAAGACAAACTTGTTCATATATGTGATTGGATCTGGGTGCAGCTGCTAGCTAGATTCAGTGGCTATAGTGAGTATGGGGGCAGCTTTATTAGGATTTCATCAGTTCTTGAGTAGGATAGTATTAGAAGCCACAGGAACTGCCTATCCTTCCCCTATGTGAAACAGTAGTCTAGGTTTGCCAAAAGTCATATGCCAAAGCTTTGTAAGTGATTTCCAGGACTTCATAGCTTATCAACATAGCTGATAAATTTCCTGTCTTAGACTATGGGTCAAAAGGATTAGCAATGGGGAAAGGGGAGGAGAGATAAAGTTTTCTCCCACTACTAGCCAGTTTACAATTCAAATAATTGATTCCTTATTCTTTTGGATTAAACCATCAAAGTCCACTGTTACTGTGAAAAGGCTAAGTAGGAAGGATGACAGAGTAACACCTACTATTCAAAATGTCATCTGTTTGTTATATGAGTTTTTTTTGACCCTTTCCCAGCTACTAGTACCTCCTCTTAAAAATATCATCTTGCATTTATCTGGAATTTATTTTCTAATATATAACCTAATTATAATATAATATAATGCAATATGCTGTAATATAATATTATATGATATAATATGAGGTAATATAATGTGATAGGATATAATATAATGTAAATGGGTATAATATATATGATAGATGATACAATATAATTGATATAATATAATAAAGTTAATATAATATAAATGGTAATATAACACAATATAATGTAATATAATACAATGTAATATCATATAATATAATATAAAATGTAATGTAATATAAATTATATACAAGTTGTCTCCCCTGGGAAAATGTAAGCTACTTGAAGAAAGGTACTGTCTTGAGAGGAGAAGGAAGAAAAACGCAAATACTGTGAATTTTAGGAAAATATCTCCCAAGATAAAGAAACCTCTGGGCCAAAGAGAGTGCTATGGGATTGTGTCAATATTTTATTCCCCTCCCCTTTTTGTAGGCAACAGATGAACCAGACAATCTTGAAATTGGCCTCCATTATCTTAAAGACTACCAATCACAAAGAAATAAACTCAATCTTTATCAGTCTCTGTGATTCTAAGGTTTTCCCACTTCCCTTCTTTTCCTGTCTGCCTCTGATGCCTGCCCCTGGTTGGTTGCGTACTCTGAAAGATTAAAAAGTTATAAGCACCCAACTTGTGTCCTAAGAAGTTGGGCCTCCTACCAACCAAACTAGTCTTTCTTTGTGAACTAACATCTTGCATTTCCTTTCAGTTTGGCTACAGTCTTTATCTGACTCCTCTCCACCTCACCTCCCTCTAGTTTTGCAGACCTCAGGATATGTGAGATTTTCCTTAGGCACTCAACGAAATCAGGTGGGTTCACTCCCACATCATTTGTTTTTCTCTTTGTAGCCTCAGCAGTACCTAGTACATCTTAGGTTCTTAATAAATGTTTGTTTTTTTATTACCAAAGTCTGCATCTTTTCAAGGATCTACTATAGGGGACCCAGGGGGTGTCTAATGTTTACTGAATTGGAGTAAAATGAAGAAACTGTAGAAAAACTTTCAGCAACAGGGTGCACCTTTGAGAACATCTGTGAACTCATAGCGAAAATGGTTCACTACTCCTCACTTGTAATGGCTTAGCCTTGACTTCTGGTATACTTCTCCATTTCCTACCTTTAAAGACCAAAATAGTTTGCCCTGATGTTTTAAGGCTCTTTATTGAATGACCATATAGTGTTGTATATTATAATTACTAGTAGGGGCAGCTAGGTGGTATAGTGGATAGAGTACTTGGCCTGGAGTCAGAAAGATTCATCTTTCTGAGTTCAAATATGGTCTCAGACACTTAGCAGCTATGTGACCCTGGGCAAGTGATTTAACCCTATTTGCCTCAATTTCCCTCATCTGTAAAATGAACTGGAGAAGGAAATGGCAAACCACTTCAGCATCTTTGCCAAGAAAATCCCAAATGGAGTCACAAAGAGTCAGACACAAATAATCAACCAAAAATAAAAATAATAAATAATTACTAATGTAAGTGGAGTAGTGAACTGACTGACTCCAAGCCTGGTGCTCTAATCTGCTTAGCCAGGTTGTCTCATTCATCTGTCAGCTCTCTCATGCACCTTTGCCACTCTCATGTACCTCTTCAGCACCTAGCATAAAAGTAGGCAATGTGAACAGCTTGTATTCTCCTCCTTACTTACACCAAAGGTCTCAGATTTGTGGAAAGATTAGGTGCTATATACTTGACTGCCTTCTGTCAAGAGCTTGATCTGAGGTGTGGTAGACAGAGCACACGTTAGGGACAGAAGACCTGAGTTCAGATGCATCTTCTATTACTTCCTGCCTATGTCACCTTTGGAAAATTAATTTTCAATTAATTGATGACTTAATTTTTCTGACCTTCAGTTTTCTTATCTGAAAAATAAAGAAGAGTGGATAAATTCTAGGATGATGGCAATTAGACTTCTTAAAACTAGGAATTGTTCCATTCCTTGTATTTGGATCTCCAGCACTAAACACAGTGCCTGGCACATAGTAGGCACCTAATAAATACATGTTGATTGATTGATTGACTGGTCAATCTAACAGGAAAACCAAGAATCCCCAAGCCAAACATATGTGACCTCAGTGTTATTCAACAGACCTACACCACTGAGTTTGGTTTCCAACATTGCTGACATTCTGTGGCCATAAAGGAGGCCTGGGAGAGGAACTTAGTCTTCCTCTCATGGGGAGGTCTGGCTGCTGGTCTAGTCAGGGAGGGTGGGTGGGATTACTCCTTTTTCTTGGTGAGCCCTCAGCATTTCTACAGAAAAAAGTCAACCCCCACAAAGCTGTCTGGGATTTGTTTACTTCCGAAACAGAGAAGCTTATGTCCCCTTGAGAGGAGACTCTGAATCAAGTGAAAAAACACATGGCCAGCATCAGAGGATGGACTCCAACTGACCACTTAGTCTTTTGGTTCAAGTCCAAAAGGAAATACCAAAGCAAAGAAAAAAACAAAAACAAAAACAAAAAAATCCCTAAGAGATAGAAGAGAAAAACAACATGATGTGGTAGGAAGAGTGATGATTTAGAAAGCCCAGCTGCATCATTTCCTGGGTGATCTTAGGTAAGATACTTCTTTTCTTTAGGTCTCAGTTTCTCCATTTATTAAATGAGGGTGCTGAATTAGATAATCTCTAATGTACTTGCCAATTCTAATATCTTAAGCCTATTATTTATAATTTCCCTTAGGGATAATCTGCTAAAGAATTTCGCTAACCAGACTAGGTATGAACCTTTTACCCCTTTCTCCAAATTCACCTTCAAAATTTACCTTCAAAAATTAAACATGAACCAGTGGAAAAGATGCCACCCATTAAATTTTCGGAATGATTTTGGTAGTGCCCTCGCTCCTGACCTTCTAATAGTTTCACCAGTTGATTGTGCCAATGTGATTTTTATGTTACCTATATGATCTTTGGGGTAGTATCATGGAAAATGTTCCAAGCAGACTATACATTTAAAATGCAGTCAGAAATGTCATACTTTATACAATGGGATTCAATAAGCATTTATTAATCACCTGACTTACCTGCTGTCCTTTACAACATTCCAAGTCATTTCTTTGTGCCTTGCACAGGCTGTTCCTCAAGTCTGGAATGTATTCCCTCCTCATCTTTGCCTCTTAAAATCCCTGATTTCCTTCAAAAGGTCAACTCAAATGTTGTCTTTTAGCTGAATCTTTTCCTGATATCCAGTCTCTCTTAGGTACCTTGAATCTTCCTCCAAAAAAATTATCTTGCTTTTATTCCGTATATTTTGTGTATTTACTTATATGTGTACATGTCCCTGGAATGGTGCCTAGAATATAGTAGCTGCATAAGAAATATTAGCCAATTGATTGGCATGAGGACATTGTGGATTTCTGAGATGTAATTATACTAAAGGTCATGAGAATTAAGAAAACTGATGAACAGGGAAGGTAAGATTGTTGAAGGGAATATCAAAAAATATACTTGAGTCTCTGGGTATGAGAAAAGATATGGGAATAAAGATAAAAACTGAGAAACAGTATTGAACTCCATGAAAAAAAGGAAAGAGAACAATTTGGAGGCCACTAATTTACAGGCATCTAGATGGCACAGTGGATAGAGTACTGGGCTGAATGATGAAGACTCCTCTTCCTGAGGTCAAATCTGGCCTCAGACACATGCTAACTTTGCAACCTGGGGCAAGTTACTTAACCCTGTTTGTCTCAGTTGTTCATGCAAAATGAGCTGGAGAAAGACATGGCAAACCACTCCAGTGTCTTTGCCAAGAAAATCCCAAAATGGACACAATTGAACACAAACAAGCGCTTAATAAATGCTTGTTAACGTGTAATCTATGTTATGCCTGCTATTTTCAACGTTACCAAACTTGGTATATCTTTTCAGGCAGTTTTCTCTCTTCCTCTGTTTCAATTTAAGGTTTCGGATTCTCAAGCCAACAGGTAAATACATTTTAGTAAATTTTATTAAGCATATTGCCAGGAATCCTTTATTTCTATATTTCAAGCCATGACCCAGGAATATAAATCCTGTTCTTAGGTACTGTTTTCTGATCTAGGGATTCACTTCCCAAATACTCCTTTGTGGTTTGTATCCCCAGCCTACAATTTCTAGTAATGGTGAGAACACCCCCTGTATCCCCAGGGTCTTCAGCGGTTTTGTTTCTTTATTCAATTTTTGCCCAGGACATTTTAGTCATACTTTTTAGGCTCCTTCTGGTGGTGGCATTTGTCCTCACGTGAATCACTCAGAATAGATAAGTGACATCAGATCTGATAAGTCTCTAGAGACTATTGTATTCCAGATACACGCCGTGGGCAAATAGGTAACTTCTCCATTGTTTATATCATGTTCACCTCAGGATCACACAACAGCAAGTAGTCATCAACCATGAGTGCTTATCTCTTCTACCTCTGACTACAGCAACAGAATATCTCTCACCTGATGGTACCTGTGAATCCAACTCATCACTCCTTGGAGCCCAAGGAGCCCATTCAATGCCTTAAAAGAGCTTGAGAGTCTACTCTGCTTATTCAGATTCCTTTTCTTTTATGTTCCCTTTAGGAAACCTCTCTTCTATTCTCTCAAGGAACATAATGTCGTCCTTTTTATAAATGAGTAGAAATGTGTTCCTCTAAGAACTACATTCAAATCTTGTCTTCAGTACCTCATAGATAGCATAACTATCACTTTCATAATGCTCTAAGGTTTGCAAAGCACTTGAAATATATTATTTCATGTGTAACTGTGATATGCTGGGTTAGTTACTTAACCTCTCCAAAACTCAGTTTCTTGGGTTGGACCAGATAGCCTCTAAAATTCCTTCCAGCTCTAAATCTAAGATCCCCTAAGATCAGTCTGCCCAAGCTGTGGCCCACAAGCATATCAAAGGATGAAAAATGTAGAGGTTCATTTCCTTTCTGATAGTGGGACTCAATTAGATGATCAGGGTTATATGATAGGCATAAAGTATTTAAGTTTCAGGAAATTATTGGACAGCATCACTTACATGCCTTGCATCCAAATGGAGAGATATGGGTTAAATAGTAGTGCAATTAAGTGAATTTGGAACTGGTTAGATAACAAAATTCCCAAAATAGTCATTAGTAAATTCGACTTTGAAAGGAGCTTTCTAGTTGAACATCCCAGGTATTTTCCTTTGGACATATGTCATTCATTCTTATGAAAAAAGTTCTAGAAAGCATGATTGTCAAAACTGAAGCTGACAGGGAGGCAGAAAGTACAATAGATATATTTTATGATAGAATTAATATTAAAAAGACCTTGATATGCTAGAAGAGATCAGTTAGTTAATAAACTTTTATTAAGTGCTTAGTACTGGGGCAGAGCCAAGTTGGAAAAGCAAAAACAGAGACTTGCTTGAGCTCCTCTCCAAACCCCTCCAAATATCTGTGAAAAATTATTCTAAACAAATTGTAGAGCAGCACAATCTACAAAATGACCTAGTGAAACAAATTTCCAGCAAAGGGCAACCTGGATGGTCAATGTGAAAGTTCTATTGTGCCAGGCCGGGAGAGGAGCACAGTCCAGTACAGACCATGCTAGCATAGACTGGGCCTCTGAGCAAACCCAAAGCAAGCCTCAAGGGACTGAATCACTAGCAGCTGAGGATATTTCCAAGCTTTTTAACCCACAAACACCAAAGACAACTTAGAAAGTCAATGGGAAAGGTCTGCTGGACCAGGGTAAGAGAGAGGGCAGACCTGCCCCAGCCCCAGCTGCAGAACAGCCTTGTGGTGGCAGAGGAGATGGTAGTGGTGGTGGCAGCAGCAGCACCAGTGGCTGCAGCAACTGCACCTGCTTCCAAAGCTCTCAGCCCAGTGATGGTGAGGGGATTGAACAATTGATCAGAAAAAGATTTGCTGGCACTGAAGCAGGATTCTGTTGCTTTTCCCATACTTTGATCTCAGTCACAGTCCTGGGTGGCAGTCCTGGGGCAAGGAGGAGCACTGGCACAGTACAGCTTATGCCAGCAGTGGAGAGGGAACCCTCCTCATAGTTCCAGGGCAGAAAAGAGGGCTTGTGATTGATCACTTACTGACCAGAGCACAGGCTAGGAGAAGAGTAAACACTTTACCTTACATCATACCACTTTAGAGAACTGAAAACTTACAGATCCCTAGCAGTGTCTCTGAAAACAGCTGCACAAAACTCCTGAAGCTTGGGACTGTGCACCTTCCACACTGGAAGCAGAGTCCTACCTTAAAGAAGAATTTTTTAAAAAAAACAAATAATTGACTGGGAAAATGAACAAATACAGGGAGAAAAGTCAGATTATAGAATCTTACTTTGGTGACAAGAATTATCAAAACATACACTCAGAAGATAACAAAGTTAAAGTTCCTACATCCAGAGCCTCAAAGAAAATATCAATTGGTCTCAGGTCATGGAAGAGTTCAAAAAGGATTTTGAAAATCAAGTAAGAGAAGTAGAGGAAAAATTTAGAAGAGAAAGGAGAATGATGCAAGAACATGATGAAAAATGAGTCAACAGCCTGATGAAGGAGATCTACCCCCCAAAAATAGTGAAGAAAATAAAACTAAAAAATACACTAGACCAAATGGCAAAAGAGACCCAAGAAAATGAATAAGGAGAAGAATGACTTAGAAAGCAGAATCATCCAAATGGAAAAGGAGGTCTGAAAGCTCACTGAAGAAAATAATTACTTAAAAATTAGAATGAAGCAAATGGAAGCTAATGACTCTATGAGAAATCAGGAAATTATAAAACAAAACCAAAAGGATGAAACAAATAAAAGACAATGTGAAATATATCATTGGAAAAACAACTGACCTGGCAAATAGATTCAGGAGAGATAATTTTAAAATGATTTGACTAGCTGAAAGCCATAATCAAAAAAAACACAAAAACTTAGGCATCATCTTTTAAGAAATTATCACAGAGAGGGCGGAGCCAAGATGGCGGAGTAGAAGGACGCACATTTACAAGCTCCGAGCCCACAACCCATGGAATTGAGGTAAAAGGAGATCCCCATAAATTCTGAATCTCTGCAGAGGGTGCATAAACATAGGGGAAGAGATTTCCGTTCCACTGAACCCTGGAAAGCTGTCCCCGGGGTCCATCGCACCTCGGAAAGCAGACCCCACGCCCACCCCTGGCCGCGACCCAGAGAAGCTGACCCGAGCAGACTTCAGAGAGGAAAGCTCCGGGGGGAAGCTCCGGCAGCCGGGAAAGTCCCTCCGCCCACAGAAGCTACAGGTCAGTAAGAAAGAAAGCTGCGATAGGGGAGGGGAGTGGAGCTTCTCCGTGACTCGGGCCCCCTCGGGAGGAAGCGGCTGCGGCAGAGACGGGGGCAGGAAGCGGCGGAGGCAGAGGCGTGGGCGGGCGGCTGTGGCGGCAGCGGCCCGGGACTCAGGAATCCCCCCAGCAGCAGGTAGGATCTTCAATACTGAAGGTCTTTCCAACCTGAGGGAGCCGAGCAGGGGAGACGGCCCCTGCCCCCACCCTGCTCTACTGCTGAACGCCTCTGAATAAAACCCCCAAGGGAGCTGAGCACAGCAGGCGGGGCCCCCCACCCCGCCCCCCACCCGCTCCGTTCCTGAAAGTCTCTGCGGAAAGCCCCTGAGGGCCCAAGATTAGGAGGCGGCCCTGCCCCCACCCCTGCGCCAGAACTAAAGCTTGCCGCGGGAAAGCGCATTTGAATCTCAGAGGCCAAGCACTAGCTGGGCGGATCCGGGGGGGGGGTGGAAAGGAATCTCAGAAGTCAAGTAACTGGCTGGGAAAATGCCTAGAAAGGGGGAAGAAAAAATAAGACTTTAGAGAGTTTTTTCCAACAAATGCAAATGATCCCGACCTTCGGATCTGATGGGGAGGACGAGAACGTATTTTTTCCCATCAGGGAAAGATGTGGAGGGCGAGGGCCTCAGTACCCCAGACACCCCAGGGGGGTGTTGGGTGGGCTCAGGCCTTGGAAGAGCTTAAAAAGGATTTTGAAAAGCAAGTTAGACAGGTGGAGGAAAGACTGGGAAGAGAAATGACAAAGATGCAAGAAGAGTATGAAAAAAAGGTCAATATCTTGGTAAAGGAGACCCAGAAAAATGCTGAGGAAATTAACACCTTGAAAAATAGGCTCACTCAATTGGCAAAAGAGGTTCAAAAAGCCAATGAGGAAAAGAATGCATTCAAAAGCAGAATGAGCCAAATGGAAAAAGAGGCTCAAAAGCTCACTGAATTTAATAGTTCTCTCAAAATTAGAATGGAACAGATGGAGTCTAATGACTTTATGAGAAACCAAGAAATCACCAAACAAAACCAAAAGAATGATAAAATGGAAGAGAATGTGAAATATCTCATGGGAAAAAACAACTGACCTGGAAAATAGATCAAGGAGAGACAACTTAAAAATTATGGGACTACCTGAAAGCCATGATCAAAAAAAGAGCCTAGACATCGTCTTGCATGAAATTATCAAGGAAAACTGCCCTGACATTCTAGGACCAGAGGGCAAAATAAGTATTGAAAGAATCCATCGATCACCACCTGAAAGAGATCCAAAAAGAGAAACTCCTAGGAACATTGTGGCCAAATTCCAGAACTCCCAGCTCAAGGAAAAAAAAATCTTGCAAGCAGCTAGAAAGAAAAAAATTCCAGTACTGTGGAAATACAATCAGGATAACCCAAGATCTAGCAGCTTCTACATTAAGGGATCGAAGGGCATGGAATAGGATATTCCAGAAGGCAAAGGAACTAGGACTGAAACCAAGAATCACCTACCCAGCTAAACTGAGTATAATACTTCAAGGGAAAATATGGTCTTTCAATGAAACAGAGGACTTTCAATCATTCTTAATGAAAAGACCAGAGCTGAAAAGAAAATTTGACTTTCAAACACAAGAATGAGAGGAAGCATGCAAAAGTAAACAGCAAGGAGAAGTATTAAGGGACTTACCAGAAATGAACTGTTTGCATTCATACAAGGAAGGACAATATTTCTAACTCTTAAAAATTTTCAGTATCTGGGTGGTTGGTGAGACCACACATACACATGTACACGCATGCACACACATACACACATGCATGCACATGCAGAGACAGAGAGCACAGATTGAACTGAATAGGATGGGACCTTACCTTAAAAGAAATTAAGGTAAATGGTGAGAGAGAAATGTAGTGAGAGGAAAGAGGGGGAAATGGAAGGGGGTAACTATATGTCATTTAAGAGGCAAGTAGGAGATGTTTTTAGTGGAGGGAAAAAGAGGAGAGCTGAGGAAAAAACAAACAAACAAACAAACAAACAAAAGTTTACCCTCATCACATTTGGCTAAACGAAGGAGTGAAATGCACACTCATTTTGGTATGAAAACCTATCTTACAGTATAAGAAAGCGGGGGAGAAGGAGATATTGGGGGGGGGTGATGGAAGGGAGGGCAAAGGGAGGAGGGAGTAATTGAAAGTCAACACTTGGGGAGGGACAGGATCAAAGGACAGAAGAGAAACAATGAGGGGCAGGTTAGGAGGGATGGCAATTCAGTTAGTCTTACACAACACGACTATCAGGAAGGTCATTTGCAAAGCTACACAGATATGGCCTATAATGAATTGCCTGCCGTACCAAAGGGAATGGGTGGGGAGGGAGGGATGGGGAGAATTTGGAACTCAAAGTTTTAGGAACAATTGTTTAGTATTGATGATAAGAAAGAAGACATACAGTTAATGAGGAATAGAAAGTCATCTGGCCCTACAGGAGAAAAGAGAAGATAGAGGCAAGGGAAGGGAGGGATGACAGAAGAGAGGACAGATTGGAGATAGGGAAAATTAGATTGCTTGGGGTACTGGGGTGGGGGGAGGGGAGAAAAGGGGAGAAAATTTGGAACCCAAAAATTTGTGAAAATGAATGTAAAATGCTAAATAAATAAATAAATAAATAAAAAAGAAATTATCACAGAAAACTTCTCGAATATTCTAGAACCAGAGGAGAAAATAGAAATAAAAAGAATCCACCAATCACCTCCTGAAAGAGATCCCCAAAGAAAAACTCCCAGGAATATTGTAGTCAAATTCCAGAGTTCCCAGGTCAAAAATAAATTTGCAAGCATTCAGAAAGAAACCATTCAGATATTGTGGAAGCACAATCAGAATAACATGAAATTTAGCAGCTTCTACATTAATGGATTGAAGGGCTTGGAATATGATATTCCAGAAGTCAAAAGCAAGAATCATCTATCCAGCAAAACTGAGTGTAATACTTCAAGGGGAAATTTTATATTTAATGACATAGAGGAATTGAAAGCATTCTTGAGAAGCCAGAATTAAATAGAATAATTGACTTTCAAATGTAAGACTCAATCATAAAAAGGCAAACAGGAAAGAGAAATCATGAGGGACTTATTAAAGTTGAACTATTTATATTCCTACATGGAAAGATGATATTTGTAATTCATGAGACCCTTCTCAGTATTAGAAGAGTTGGAGGGAATACAAACAGAGGACACGGGGAGAGTTGAATATGAAGGGATATATCTAAAAAATAAAATTAAGGAGTGAGAAAGGACTATACTAGGAGAAGTAGAATGAGAGATGTGGAATGTGGTGAATTATTTCTCATAAAAAAGTAAAAAAGTTTTTATGGTGGAGGGGAAAAGGGATGGGGTGAGAGGGAATGAGTGAATCTTACTATCATTGTATTTGACTTAATGAGGGAATAGCATACACACTTAATTGGGTATGGAAATTTATCTTACCCTACAGAAAAGTAGGGTAGAAAGAAGAAAGGGTAATAGAAAGGAGGGAAGTTTAGGGGAGAGGGTAGTCAACAGCAAACACTTTGGAAAAGTCAAAGGAGAGAATAGAATAAATGGTGGGGGCAGGATAGAATAGAAGGAAATATAGTCTTTCACAGCATGACTTTTATGGAAGTGTTTTGCATAACTACACATGTATAATCTATATTGAATTTCTTGCCTTCCAAAGAGGGTAGGTGGGGAGGGAAGAAGGGAGGGAATTTGGAACTCAAAGTTTTAAAAAAAAATTGTTTTTACATGCAACTGGAAAATAAGGTGTACAAGCAATGGGGTGTAGAAAACTATCTTGCCCTACAAGAAACTGGGGGAGGGGAAGGAGGGGGTAAGGTGATAGAGGGGAGGCAGACTGGAGGAAGGGGCAATCAGAATGAATGCCATCTTGGAGTGTGGGGAGGGGAGAGATGGGGAGAAACTTTAAAATTCAAAATCTTGTGGAAGTGAATGCTAAAATCTAAAACAAATTAAATAAATTTAAATGTGAAAAAAGGGCTTAGTATGTGAAGCTATGCCAAGTGTTGGGTATACAAAGAAAGGTAAAAAACTGTCCTTTCAATCAATTCAATTCATTACAATAAAAATAAATAAACATTTATTAGGTGCCTAACACAAGAAAAAGTAAGATAGCCTTTTCCCTCAAGGAGCTTACGATGTAGTAGGGGAAGACGAGAATCTGCGATTGGGTGGTTGGAGAGAGAGGGAACTCCTGGGATAACTTGTTCCATGGTGTTGAAACCAAGCAGAGCTGTAGTTAGAAGCTTATATTCTAATGGGGGAGACAATATGTTAATAGCATACCAGCTCATCTTGCCAAGTTCCAATCTGGTCTCAGACACTTACTGCTGCGTGACTCTGGACAAGTCACTAAATCCTGTTCATCTCCATTTCCTCATCCAGTATCTTTGCCAAGAAAACCCCAAATGGGGTCACAAAGATTCAAACATGACTGAAAACAATTGAACAACCACAGCAACAACAAAGGACTTAGGGAAAGAATGTTGTGCACATATTTAAATAACTGTGATATAAGGAAGGAATTTGCTGCCTTCTGGTTGGTTCCAGAAGGCACAAATAGGAGCAATGGATGAAATGGGAGAGGAAAACTTCAACTTCCTGTAAGAAAAACTTTCCTAGCAATTAGATCATAAGCTAAAGTGAAATGGACTCTTTCAAAAGTAGTACCTCCCTTCCTACCATGGACTTCTTCAACCAAAGAATGGATAAACACTTCTTCAATGGATGGAATGCACAGAGAGGATTCTAGGTTGGCTATGGGTTAAATTGGGGGATTCTGGGGTCACTTCCAACTATGTCTGTTCTGTAGGATTGGACTGGGTATTGGATTTGCAGTCAGAGGTCCTAGGCTTAGGTTCAAATATTATTTCTACCACTTAGAACCTGTGTAGTCTTAGGCCCACTGGAGACTCAACTGGCCAGTTCCAATTGTGCAATTCAGCTCCTTCCTTCCTTCCTTTATTCCTTCTTTCCTTCCTGCCTGCCTTCCTGCCTTTCTTCCTGCCTTCTCTCTTCTTTTCCTTCCCTTCTCTTTCCTTCCCTTCACTTCCCTCCTTTCTCTCTCTCTGTCCACATGGAATACTAAGCTCTTACCTGTGAGTACTCTGCGCAAAGGAATGTAAATTTTGATGGCTGAATCCTAGCAAAATATCTTGTGGTTTATTGGCTAAATTTCTTTCTTAAAGACCATGCCTTACATCTGGGGCAATCTACAGCCTTCCTGATCTATATCTTGCTACTAGACCCAGATGGCTCCAGAGGAGAAAGTGAAGCTGGTGGCCTTGAACATCCCTCCCTCACTTAAATCCAATTCACTTGTAATTCATAGCATCATCTTTCTGTTGTCATGATCCTCTTGGAGAACAAAGGATAAACAACAATTGCTCCCTGTGTGAAATCTGTTCCAATCCTGTCAGTTGCTTCCCACCCCCAATATTACCAGAATAAAATTATACTGTATCTACCTTTTATGTATTTTGCATTTATTTGTCTTGAAACAACATGAATGAAAGGTCTTGAAGACAGGTGCTCTTTTACTTTCATCTTGTCTCCCTGTCCCACTCGTCGCCACTGCCTAACACAGAGTCTGGGACATAGAAGGCACTGAATGAATGAATCCCAAACTAGATCATAGATTTGCAGTACTCTTTCTTCTGTATTACTTCTTTTCAAACCTCTCTTATTAATAATGTTAGTGATGTAGAAATCTTTCCCCTAGAGTCACTTCCCAGATCTAAACACTATGCAATGACTTCTTAATGGACAAGTACATTTGGCACTCCTATAATTCAGGGTCAAGACCCTGTGAATGACTTCTGTTTCAACAGTGCTACTGACTAAGACTGCTGTAAGCCTAGGATCTGACCACCTGTGTGTAATCCCAATGTGACTGATAAGCATCTGCTAACTGGGGAATTCAGTAAAAAAAAAATTACTAAATAGCTCATACTTCAAATGGGATGCTGGCTCCTTCTTATCCCAAAGACAAAAATTTTCTTTAAAGGAATATATCTGCACTGTGAGTCATCACTTAACTTTGTTCTGGGACAAAATGTTTCAAAAGAAAGGAAATCATCCCATCAAAATACACATAGGTTCCCCAAGGGGTACTGAAAATGTGAAGAAAACCTTCCCACACCTCATGTTTGAATGTGCCTTTATGTTACGTCTGACTAACAGGGTGGAAAATTAGTATTTCACAGGATCACTTGTCTTGGCATTAAGTCAGGAAGCATGAGCCATTCCCCAATAGATAAAAAATCAGAGGATATGAACAAATAGTTCTCAAAAGAAGAATTGCAAACTATTGACAACTATTTGAAAGTATGCTCCAAATTGCCAATTATGAGAGAAAAGTGAATCGTAACAACTTTGAGGTTTGACCTCATACACTGCAAATTGTTAAAGGTGACAAAGGATAGGGATAGTCAGTTTTGGCTAGGGCAGGGGTGTGAGAGGGTAGGCACACTAACACATTGTTGGTGGAGTTGTTCATTAGTACATTTTTTGAAAGTTATTCAATTATGCAAATGAAGCGATCTAAATGTCCATATCCTTTAACCCAGAAATTCTACTATGAAGTTTATACCTGAAAGAGATTATTGATAAGAAGTTCCCCATATATACTAAATATCTATAGCAGCAATTTTTGTATAGTAATAAATTGTAAATAAAGTAGATGCCCATTGAATGGGGAATGGCTAAACAAAGGGCAGTTTGTGAATGTAATGGAATATTACTATACACATGCATAGAAATGATGCATGTGATGAATACAGAGAAGCATGGAAAGATTTGTATGAATTGATATACTGAAGTAAGCAAAGTAAAGAAAATTACATACATTAGGAATATAGCAGTACATGTGAAAAAACAATGAAATAGAAAGCCAAAGTCAATTTTTCAAAATTATAAAGAATGAGTGGCACAAAAAGAGAGATGAGAAAACATCCCACCCCATCCCTTTGCATAGGGGTTGTTGTTCGATCATTTCCTTCATGTCTGACTCTTCATGACTCAATTTGGGGTTTTCTTGGCAAAGATACTGGAGTGGCTTGTCATGCCCTTCTCCAGCTCATTTTGTAGATTAAGAAACTGAGCAAATAGAGCTAAGAGACTTGCCCAGAGTCAAACAGCTAGTAAGTGTCTGAGGTCAGACTTGAACTTAGGAAGATGAGTCTTCTGGAGGGCAGACCCAGCACTCTAGTTCCCTCTCTTGCAGATTTGTTAATTATGTCAGGTAACTTGGGTGTCTTGAAAGTTGGTAGTACCCTCAACAAAAGGAAGAGAGCTTTCAAAAGGCATGAGTTTGAGGGGAAAAAATTAGTGAATTCTGTTTCAGATGTTTGGGGTCTATATGGCTATGGGACATTTTGTCAAGATGTCCAATAGGCGCTTGGTGATGTTGGGCTAGAGCTCAGAAGATTGACTGGGAGTGATATAGAGAAGGGGCAGGGTGTCATCTCTATAAAGATAATAATTAAACCCCCAGGAATTTATGAAGTCATGAAGTGATAGAGTATAAAGAAAGATGAGAAGAAGGATCAGGATAAAGCCCTGAGATATGACCACAGTTAAAGGGCATGCTATATGGCTATGGAGGAGAACCATGAGAAAGTAATGTCATAAAAATCCAGAAAAGAGAGAATATCCAGAGGAAGCACTGGGCAACAAAAATAAATGCTGCAAAGAGTACGAGATAGAAAAAGTTTAGGGAAAGATTTGGCAATGAAGAGATCACTGGTAATTTTGAAGAGAGCAGTTTCAATTGAGTGATGAGCTCTAATGTCAAACAACAAAAGGTTGAAAAGTTAGTGAGAGGAGAGGAAGTGGAGTGTTGTAGTGAGATACTTTTTCCCTAGAAATTTGGCAAAGAAAACAAGGAGACTTATAGGACAATAGCTTAAGGTCATGGTAGAGTCTAATAAGTATCTTAAAGGGATTGGAACATGTTTTTAGGCACTAGGAAGGAATCCATAGATGGGGAGAGACTGAATATGTGAGAGACAGAGACAGAAAGAGAGAGATAAGAATATAATTATGGGAGCAATCTGCTGAAAAATACAGGAGGGAATGGGATTCAGGATACATAAAGGAGGTTGACCCTGCTGAGGAGAAAAATTAATGCATCATCAGAGATTGGAATAAATGAGGGAAGAATGAGAGATGATGTCAAGGGCTTTTGAGGTACAAAAAGGGGGAAAGAGAGCCCTCACAGTAAATAACTTCAATGAGACAGTCTTCAGCCTCAAGTTGGGAGACTCTGTGGGGACTAGGAACTATCTTGTTTTGTCTGTCTTCTGTACAGTACTCAGACAGGTATTTGTCTTCCCCAAAAGAGCTTATTAGCCCTTCTCTTCCAAAATGTCCTTATATTTGTACCTGGATGATAATTACTGCCTGACTCGGGAAGGATTTAAATCCAGGATCCCCTAACAGTAGCACATGTAGCCAGTATTTATGATTCTGCTAAATGTAAGACTTGAATTTTAAATAAATATCATTTTACAGCATGGATTCTTAACCTGGGGTCTGTGATCTTTTTAAAAAGTTAATATTTTAACAACTGCATTTCAGTGAAATTGTTTTCCATGGTAATCCTATATATTTTATTTTTGTATTTGAAATATTTTCCTGAGAAAAAGTCCATAGGCTTCACAATGGGGATTCATGACATAAAAAAGGTTAAGAAAACCTGATTTATAGAAATGAAGAGGTGAAGGAACTTTGAATACTTCAAATACACACACACACACACACACACACACACACACACACACACACTATTCAACAAAGAAGAAAAATAGGTCGAATGAAGCTATTCAAAGAAAATGTCCAAATACCCCAAGCCCTGGAACCCACATACTCCAAGTCCAAAATGCCCCCCAAACATGCCTAATGCCAATGAGCCAAGATGCCAAAGTCTCCAAATCCAAATATCCCAAACCTCAAACACTTCAAAGATTTAGAAGGATTTCCTTTGGCCTCTTTCTTTTGGGTTCTCTCATATAAAGGTTCATCTTAAGATAATAAAAACATAAAAAAGCATTAGAGAAACTTCTCTCTTTAGGATTTGCATGCTAATTCAAATCCATTTCCTTATTAAACTTGTCTGTGGAGCCTCACTCTCAGCTGAAGGCTGTCAGAATCAAATTCAGTCCTTTTCAACAAGAAATATTCTTCTCAGAGTGGCAGGTATAATTATCAGCCAGATTTTATTTTAATTGCTAGATTATTAGCACAAATGACAGTTCTGTAGACGGTTGAGATGCATACAAATTGAATGAGATATTTTGCTCCTTTTTCAGAGATTAAAATGCAAGTGGCAAAAATCTTTTCAATGATGTCAGCAAGGACTTTCATGCTTTCTCCCAAGTATTGGATGCCATTTTCCATATGCTCCCCTCCACACCCCTCCCCCATTGCACAAAGATGATTTTTAAAACATTGGATTCATGTTGCTGTTGTTACTTTTAATATTTCTATTTTTTCAGTGATACCCCTCCCCAACAATAAAACTCACTGAATGTTTCTTTCTGAATATTTCAAAAATATTTCTGAATATTTCAAAAACAATCCTTCTGAAAGTCCATGGCTGACAAGATTTTTACAAACACAAAATGCTTCCAAGAATTATTTCTTCTAGAACAGCTTCTTTGATTAGGGATCAAAACACTTCAGAGAAAGTCTTCTTGCAAGTTAGTCAAATATCTATAGTACAGAGAAACAGTGAATGAATAGAATAGGTAGAACAAATAGAAAGTTGACCTCACCAGAGGTGTACAGATACCAGCTCCAACCAGTTCTAAGAAATGATGGCTAAATTTTCAGTGTGAGCCTTTACACCCCAGAAGTCAGCAAATCATACAAATCAGTGCTTGATTTATTGTTTTGTGGATTGTCTAGACTAAAAAAAAGTTTTTATAATGCAGGTTAAATTAAAAAGTGGGTCTCTGGGCACTTTTTTTACCCATGGAGACAGTTATTCTATCTTTGATATATATCAATTGTGTGATCCTGACCAAGTCAGGCATGATCAAGCACAGTTACATCATCATGTAAGTATAGTGGTTAGGTAAGCTTTTACTCACTCACTTACCCATCAGTATAGTGCATTCCCCGAGCAGATTGTAAAAGCAGAATAGATAACTCAATTCTAGTGATTTCCCTCCGTTAGTCATTTCTTATCTTGTATATAACTTGCTTTGTATATGTTTTTTACACGTTGTCACCCCCACTCCCCATTAAACTATAGGAAGGAATGAACTGCCTTTTGCCTCTTTTTATATCCTTAGCACTTAGCATAGTGCCTGCCTACAGTAGGCACTTAATATATGTCATTGGTTGATTGATTCTTCGATAACCACCAGAGTATTGGGCTTGATCTCTAGAGGTCTGGGCCCACTAACTCTCCCTGAAGTGTCATCATTTTGGGGGACTGACTAATCACAGCCTATTTAATATATGAACAGGTCACCGCAAACAAGAAATAAACTGGAACCCTATATCTATACATTTTGACCATCCATGTAGCCTGTGCAGAGACCTATAGGGGAACAGAAACATGGAATGGCCAAGTATATCATGAGAACATTGGCTAAATGTTTGAGTACAGGGGAGTAACATTGTCTGACCTGCACATTCTTCCACCATAATCCCTCAATTCTGTTGTAAGAATGTGTCTTCTGAATAATGATAACATACCTGGGTATAATTTATGATTCCAGGTTCCAACTGATGTGACTTTTTAACCCTGGGATTATTTCTGCACAGTTAATTGCCTCGTCTGGATTTTAGTTTAATAACAAGCTTGACCACTGCCAATTTTAGCAGATATGTGGAATGTCAGAATGTGAAACTAAAAACCATTTCTTGGCATACTTTCATTAATTATTTTGCTTTTGCTTAGAGAAAAGTCCCATGTTTTCACCTGAAGTCAAACTTTCCAGCTCAAATGTCATCTCTAAAGCTGAATTTTATAAAAATGACATATATTAAGCAATATCTTTGGAATAGTTCCCAAATTAATCATAAATTATGAGATCAATCTGAGAAAATGTAGGTTACACATCAGGATAGAGGGGTTTAAATGGGAGACTCTACTTTCTTGTGAAAATTCAGGGCAAAGTGAAGACATTTGGTTCTTGTTTCTGGCCTAAAAACTGACTTGTCAGGTAATCCTTGGCAAGTAACAACTTCTTAATTTCCAAACTTATCTCAATTGCTATTTAGCTAACATTTCTATGCCTGGGTGAGGATGGCAAGTTAATGCTCAAGTGTACTCTAGAATACATGAACAAAATCACAAGCAAAGAGGAAAATCAGAGTGTTTGGAGAAACATAAGAACACTAATCAGACTGGCTGAATAACCAAGACCAGACCTGAACTAACCCATTTGCTATGCCCACCCTATGCTTATCCAAAAGGGACCTAGAAAGAGCTCAGAAAATTAATAATTCTGATATACTGTAGGATCTACTGTAGGATATACTCTAGGATCATAACTAGAAACTCAACTAATCACAACTCAAACATTGCTGTAATATTCCTGTAATAGGGAGAAAATGTACTATATTTGGGCCTAGGTCACCAGTCTACCCCTGAAGACAGTCCTTGCAGACTCCATGTCTTGGCATAGACTGGGCTCCCAATTTCCCTGCTTGTCCCAGTCTTCTGCATTCACCCTTTGACTAATTTTCATCTGCTCACTGAAATCACTCTTCATATTGAAGAAACTCCTCAATCACACTCCAGTACTCTGTCACTCATCGAATTCCTTGTAATATACAACCAGAACATTCTCACACTCCTCAGCGCATCTGTAACAATTTACTTGATCAAGACTAGCCCTGAGATCATATCACAACACTCTTCAGGAAGCTCAAAAATCAGGGTAACTCCATCCCTTAATACCTTAAATGTGGAGAAAAAATTCATCTCTGACACTTTCTAATTGTGTCACCCTGTGCAAGTCATTTGAACTATTTTAGGTCTCAGTTTTCTCATCTGTAAGATGGAGAAATGAACTCAGCTCAAACTCTAAATTGATGATCCTGCAATAGTATGAATTCTTGGCATTACCCTTGAACTCATAGTCCAGGGTTATAGCATAATACAGAGATCAACACTTTCAAGGACTCATTTAAGAAGCTTTATTACCTCTCACATTACTAGGCTTATTTATGGGACAAGAAAGAGTTACACAGTCACATGTAGCTATGCATGATCAATTTTTCCCTATGACTGGCATCATCCTATCCATTCCCTCTCATTCCATCCTTCCTCCAAGCCCCTCAAAATCCTCTTCTCACAAACTGGGGCACATCACGTGGGGCAGCATACACCATCTCTCAGCATATGTACATTGCAACTTAAGTAACTATAATGTGTTTTTGTGGTCTGCTCCCTGTCCCTCTGGAATCTAACTTCCTGTTTTCTGTTAGAAGCAGTTATTGTTCTTCCTTATTATCTCATTAATTTTTCCTTTTGCATATCCTCTCTAATGCACTTCAGTCTACTGTAATCAAGTCTTAAAATGTCTTCACATTTGGTGAAGCAAAAGATTGGGGAAGAAGAAAATTTTTCTATTTTTTTTCTAATTTTCTATTTTTCTATTTCGCTCTGCCCTGTTCTCATGACTAGCTATCATATCCTTGGGTTTGAACCAATTTTTGCAAAGACCTACCTGGCTCACTAGGCAACTAGGTGGTACAGTGGATAGAGAGATGGGCCTGAAGTCAAGCAGACTGACCTTCTTGAGTTCAAATTTGGCCTCAGACACTTACCAGCTGTGTGACCCTAAGCAAGTTAGCTAACCATGTTTGCTTCAGTTTCCTCATCTGTAGAATGAGCTGGAGAAGAAAATAGTAAATCATTCCAATATCTTTGGGCAGAGAGTTGGAAACAACTGAAAAAAATGAATCAACATCTGGCTAACTTTTAACCTAAGACTTTAACCTCTTAGCCATTGTAACATGGTCAAGTGCTTCTGTGCTCTTTCCGTGGCTTGGAAATGACATGCTTATTACTCTTTCAAATGGTACCCAGAGCATGGAGGAAAAGCAAATGTACTGAATGGTTGAGTTAGGATCTATTAATATCTTGAAAGACTACAATTGTGGGTTGAATTTAATAAGATATAATTTAATAGGAATAAATATAAATTATACAGTTGGGTTTAGAAACTCAATTTCTTAAGCATAGTGAGAGAGACATGAGTAATTCATCATATGAAAAGAAAATCTGGGGTTCAAATGGGTTAAAAGTTCCATATGAATCAACAGTTGGGTATGATTGCCAAAATCTGTAATCTTAGGATACAGTAAAGCATATAATGTCCAGATAAAGAAGATGACAAATGCTCTACCATAATTAACTCCCTTCTGGAGCATCCAATTCTAGACTACACATTTTAGAAAGGACAATAAAAAACTGGAGGGAGTTCAGAAATAGTTCTAATGAGAAAGGAAAACAGTGGTTGTCTGAAGAAACAAAAAAAAAGTAGACTTCTATGACATGCAGGATATGAAATTCTCTGGAAAGAGTTAACAAAGGACAAATGCAATAACATCACATGGTGCTGTAAGAATAGTGTCAAGAGTGCTAGAGGTCAGAATTTTCTTCTTAGTGTATGGTTGAATAAGTATAGAGAGAAGATCCTTGATTTCATTGGCATAAAGAACTACCAGATGAGGAAACCTCTCTTTCAATGCATGGTCAGCACCACCTCTGAAACTTCTAGTCTTTGAAAGTTGTTCATCGCATCCAACTGTTTTTCAACACTTGAAGCTGCAGTTCACCTGAACCAGGTGATATGAATTTACCAAGGACACTCAGGTGCTGTCTCTTATCTCCTGATTCATCTTTGGTATCAACTCCCTATTGGCCCCTTTTTATTTGTCCTTTCATGTTAAAAAAAAAAAAAACAAAACAGTTTTCTCAACAAAGAGAAGTGAAATAAAAATTGAACAGCTGTTTTCTCTCTTTCATTAGTTATCACCATCCCTTTTGTCCTGAACAGAACTTGTATCCCTTCGACTTCCTTCTTTACTTCCTTCCTCTCCCTCCCTCCCTTTCTCTCTCCCTCCCTCTTTTCCTCTCTTCCTGCCCTCCTCTTTTTTCTCTCCCCTCTCTTCCTCTCTCCCTTTCTCTCTTCCTTTCCTTCCTTTCCTTCCTTCCTTCCTTCCTTCCTTCCTTCCTTCCTTCCTTCCTTCCTTCCTTCCTTCCTTCCTTCCTTCCTTCCTTCCTTCCTTCCTTCCTTCCCCAAAAGCAGAAATTAGATTACCTTTATTCAGCACTAGAGAAGCAGTTCAGTGTAGTGGCTGGAGCTGATCACAAAAAGCATCAAAACCATTTTCAAGTTCCACTTCTGACATGTGTTGACCGTGTGACCTTGGGCAAGATTTCAGCTCATGTCTTCCTGCCTCCAAGTCAAACACTCTCTCCACTGTCACCAGACCAAATACAGTCATATCATATTCAGTCCCTACCCTGCTATCAAAGAGTAATGTCCATTAGGCATTGTGGGAATTAGTACCCTTCTTGTGGTTGTTTTTCTGGTTGCTCTTGGATAGTGGGCAAAGCTAGAGCCCTTCTCCAAAGAAACAATTTGTGTACTCCTCCCTAACCTCATCTGTACCACTGATCAGTCTAAGTACAATCCCATGATAACTGAGCGTCATCGCCCTGTCATGACCACGAGTGCCTCTAACAAGTCAAGGCTAATTAAGGGAAGCCTTTGTTCACCTTTACAATTGTCCATGTACCTATAGCCCCTATACCTGTAGCCTTCTCCACCTATTCTTACCTCCCTTTCTGACAGTATAACTACATCTTCAAGAAGTCAGCCTTCTTCAACCAACGAGGCTCAGTTCAATTTTCATATTGCTAAATAGTGTTAGATAAGAGTGGATTTAGCAGAGGACTGTAGCCTCATAAAATTTAAAGTCGAAAAGGACTTTAAAGGTTGTATAGTCCGTCTCCTATTTTACAGACAGGAAAACTGAAAGGGTAAATGACTTTCCAAAGGTCATTTTAGATGGGAACAGCAGAGCTGAGATTAGAATAATTTCAATACATTGGTTCTCTGACTCAGAATCCTGCACTTTCTCCACTATGCTATACTGTCTTTCATAGAGACCCCGAACTTTTAATTTTGTTTCCACTAATAAGCTATATAGTAAGTTTAACCATGAGTAGCAGTATTGAGATAATAGCCCTGAAGGAATCCATTTCTGTAGCTATCATAGCAGATGGTTTCATGACAGCTTCAGTCTCTTTTAGAAAGCTTGCCCTCAACACTGCCTCCTTCTCATATGTTTGCAAACATGTCCAAATCTCCTTAGCTCTTTTTCATAAAGTCTTCTTTTTGACCCTTCTACTTTGACCAACTCCTGTCTTATTTCTCTCCTCCAATTTAATACTCAGTTTCTGTGGAAAGTTGTCTGTTGCCTTTCTCACATAGAATGGAGTATCTTTGTACAGCAATCATATTAAACCACATTATTACTCTTACAAACGTTATTATTTATAACATAATTCTAAAACCATATTGGGGCAAATATATGCAACATACCACTTTCCCTGGTGTCAGATTTTCGAAAGACTCATAAATCTTAAGGAAGCTACAAAGACCTCAAAGAGAGAGGAAAACATCTCTTATGAAGCCCATGTACAGTAGAGCCACTAACACATAACATACTACACACTTAAAATTTTATGTAAAATAAAGATACTTATTTAGCAACTTGGTGATTTGGTCCCTTCTAAAAATGTTCAGCTCTTCTTCAGTTTTAAAAAAACACGTTAGAAATAATACAGGCAGCATAGAAAATAGAATTTAGCTGTTTGAAGCTGATACATTGCCAAGTGTCAAATATCTATCAAAAGAAAAGCTGGATAAACCACCAACAAAAGCTCAGTGATGTGGGGGCAGTAAATAGCCCCACACAATTCAGTCAATCCAAGAGCATTGCTGTACTGTTCAGTGTTCAATTACCAGTTATTGATAATAATCATGGACATTACCAATGAATTGATATTCATATAGCCCTTGGTTTAGAATGTGCTTATATAAATTATTAATTTGAGCTCAGAAATAACTATAGTGTAGGCAAATCAATAATATTTACTAAACATATAGTATATGCCAGGTACTGTGCTAAGTGCCAGAAATATTTAAAAAATGAAAAAAGAAAGATGTCTCTCAAGGAGCATACAATCTAAAGGGGGGATGAGCAGAAAAATACAGAAAGAAACTAAAAAGCTTCCTAGGTGGGATCATGGTGGAGAAGTCTCAAAGTAGGGTACCCAAGTAGGGAAGAAGATGTCTGTCCCAAGCCCTCTCCTTATTTGATGGTGGTGGCGTTTGTGACTCTGCCCTCCAATCAGAGAAACAAGAGGTAGTGATGAGGTGTGAATACTAACACTGATGCTTTCTTGCAAGATGATGCTATCCCAATAATGAATTTCATCGTTGGAACACGTGCAAGAAAATACGATTTTTATGTCTTTTTCCATCAAGAGTATACATTTCAACAACAAAATATCCATATCATGAGTAGAAGTTTAAAGAAATGATATTTTATTCCAGGGAAAGTCTACATTTGGATGCCAAATTATAGTTTCTGAGACCTTCTCAGACTTTTTAGTTACTGAAAATTGAAAGTAAAATTCTGGTGAGTTTTTTTCCTCTTGAAAATACAGTACCCTGAAAAACCTGAAAAGTTTTAACTTTTGTGTCTTCTCTCTTTGGTTGATGGAAGTAATTTCTTTTATACATAATATCTTGTGATTCTGCTCTGAAATCAAGAAAAAATCAAGATCAAGAAAAAATTGTTTATTTTTTTTTAATTTGGCACTTGTTAAGCTAGGGTATTGTGGTGGAGACGTCAGAGAAGTGTCAACTTATTATTTTCATGTTACAGATGAAGAAACCCAGAGAGGGAAAGTGATTTCTTTCAAGTCACACAGGGAACAAGCACTTGATACCAGAATTGTCCTTGAATTGAGAGTTCTTGCCCACTACTCTAGTCATCATTCTTCCACTTGGCATTTAAAGCCCTTCACAAACTCACTCCAGCCTAATTGCAGATTTACCACATATTTTTTCACTTCCTTTACTCTCTGGGCCAGCCAAACCAGGCTACCGGGTGTCTTCACATGCAACACTTCATCTCCTGTCTCAACACCCCATGTGCCTGAAATGCACTTTCCTCATCCCTTAGAATCTCTAAACCTCTTCAAGGATCAACTCAAATTACAATTCATATGGGGGAGCCTTTCTTGATTCTCCACATCCCCTAGCTGTTAGTTGCTAATGTCTTCCTCCTCGAAAACTATCTTGATTTATTGTATATGTATTTTGTATCAATTCAAAGTCATAAGACCATAGATTTACAGCTGGAACATACCTTAGAGACCATATATATATATATATTTATATTTATATGTGTGTATGTGTGTGTACAGATTGTTTCTCCTACTAGAACGTAAATTTCTTGAGGTCAAGAACTGTTCTATTTTTGTCTTTATATCTCCAATACACAACAGTGCCTAGCATATTATAAGTTTTTAATATATGCTTACTGATTGGTTGATCAATCAAGGATAATCAGGTTAACTACATTCAAGGCTATGTGCTATTAAGGTATTCAGTACATATTTGGAAAGGACAGTTTCCAGGTAAAACAGGGAAAAGAAAGTTTTGACGTTTAATAGTGTAAGCTTCAGTTATCCAGAAAATTGACTCATCTAGATTGATGTGAGATAAATGACACTCATTTCAAGTGATGAGCATAGTGCTCATTATTAATACATTCTGCTAAATTTTAAGCTAATTTTCCCCAGAAAAGAACTTCTACTCCCTTCTCAAAGGAAAAAGGCAAGGGGTGATCTGAGGTTTCTTACTTAATATGTATTTAGTTGGTTTGACAAGCAAATAAGTAGATTCTTCTAACATCAGTCATCTTCGCTGGTTCCCTGAGGCATTTCTCTTTACAAGGCCATGACTTAGGAACCAAAGATAGCAACAGAGCTTCAGTCTTAGAATTTAGAGAGCATCAAAGCAACTCAGTAATCTCTTCTCACTTAATGGATTAGAGAAAGGATACAAATTGCCTAGTGCTTTTCTGGCAGAGAAGCTTGGCAGTTCTTTGGATAGACAGCATTTCCTTTCTAATTAGCTTCTGTGAACAAGGGCCACATCCAGATCTCTATGAATAAAGTGTTTCCCAGAGTTTCATTCTGGGGCATAAAACATCAGAATAAAGTTTCCCATGCTTCCTCAGAATCACAGTCTCCAAGTTGGTAGGATCCTACCTCAGAGGACATTTAGTTCAACCCACACCTGAAATACAAATTTATCTCCGTAACATTGATGGTAATTATCCAACCTCTTCTTGAACAGCCCCAGAGACTGTGAATGCAAGACCTTCTATGGTAGTGAGTTCTCCCATTCCACTGCAGGACTAGTTTCAACAGGAATCAATCTTCTTTCTATTGAGCTAAAATCTGTCTTCTGGTAGATTATCACTCACTTGGTATACTTCAATACAAAAATCTGTGAGAAAATATGGATTCAGCAGCTATAGTAGGACAGTTGCTTGAAGGGGGAGAGAAAGCATAGAGGAAGGGGAAGAAGAGGATTTCTGTCCATATAATCTAGAATGGAGAAGGTTTAAAGGAAAAATTACTATTTTCAAGTATTTGAAGAGCTGTTCTATGAAAGAGATTAGCTTTGTTCTGCCTTGTCCTGGAGTTCAGAACCAAGAGTAAGGTGGAAGTTGCAAAAGGGGATAATTTTTGTTCGTTTGTTTTTAATTTATTTGTTTTCAGTTTTCAACATTCACTATCACACAATTTTGAATTTCAAATTTTCTCCCCAACTCCCTTTCCCCCCCACCCAGAACAGCGTGTATTCTGATTACCCTCTCCTCCAATCTGCCCTCCCTTCTATCACCCCCCCTTATCCCCTTCTCTTCTATTTTCCTATAGGGAAAGATAGATTTCCATACCCCATTACCTATAGATCTTAATTTCTAGTTGCATGTAAAAATAATTTTTAACATTTTAACATTCATTTTTAAAGTTTGAGCTCTACATTCCACCCTCCCCATCCACCCTCATTGAGAAGGCAAGAAATTCCATATAGTTTATATACATATGTAGTCATGCAAAATGCTAACATAACAGTCATGTTGTGAAAAACTAATTATATTTCCCTCTATCCTGTCCTACCTTCCATTTATTCTACTCTCTCCTTTGACCTGTCCCTCTACTAAAGTGTTTGCTTCTGATTACCCCTTCCTCCAATTTGCATCCCTTCTATTTTTCCCCTCTTTTATCCCCTTCCCCCCTGCTTTCCTGTAGGGTAAGATAAACTTCCATACTCGATTGAGTGTGAATGTTATTCCCTCTTATCTTCCCCCTCTTTCCCTCCATTGTAAAAACTCTTTCTTTCCTCTTTTATGTGAGATGATTTACTCCATTCTACCTCTCCCTTTCTCTTTCTCCTCACACATTCTTCTCAATACTTAATTTTCTTTTTTAGAAATCATCCCTTCATATTCAGCTCACCTTGTGTTCTCTCTATCCCTCTCCCTCCCCCTCTCTCTCTCTCCATAAATATATGTGTATATACACACACATATACATACACACACATATACACAAAGATATATTTCTTTCCAACTATCCTAATACTGAGAATGGTCTCATGAGTTACAAATATCAAATTTCCATGTAGGAACATAAACATTTCAACTTTAGTAAGTCCCTTATGGTTTCCATTTCCTGTTTACCTTTTCATGCTTCTTTTGATTCTTATATTTGAGAGTGAAATTTTCTATTCAACTTTAGTCTTTTCAACAAGAATGCTTGGAAGTCCTCTATTTCATGAAAGTTCCACTTTTTCCTCTGAAGCATGATACTCAGTTTTGCTGAGTAGGTGATTTTGGTTTTAATCATATCTCATTTGACCACTGGAAAATCATATTCCAAACCTTCTGATTCCTTAGTGTAGAAGCTGTTAAATCTTGTGTTATCCTGATTGTGTTTCCACAATATTTGAATTGTTTCTTTCTGGCTGCTTATAATATTTTCTCCTCGACCTGAGAATTCTGGAATTTGGCTACAATATTCCTAGGAGTTTATCTTTTGGGATCTCTTTTAAGAGGTGATCAGTGGATTCTTTCCATTTCTATTTTATCCTCTGGTTCTAGAATATCGAACAGTTCTCTTTGATAATTTCTTGAAATATGGCTTTCATGTAGTCCAATCATTTTATAATTATCTCTCATGGATCTACTTTCCAGGTCAGCTATTTTTCAAAGTGATGTGAAGTGATACTTCACATTTTTGTTCTTTTGGTTTTGTTTTATAATTTGATTTTTCATGAAGTCTTTAATTTCCATTTGCTCCATTCTAATTTTTAAAGAATTATTTTCTTCAGTGAACTTTTGGACCTCTTTTTCCATTTGACCCATTCTACTTTTTAAGGCATTCTTCTCCTCATTGATTTTTCGGACCTCTTTTGACATTTGGATTAGTCTGATTTTAAAACTGTTATTTTCTTCAGCATTTGGGTGGGTTTCCTTTAGCAAGCTGTTGACTCATGTTTCATGATTTTCTTGCATCACCTTTATTTCTCTTCCCAATTTTTTCTCTACTTCCCTTACCTGATTTCAAAATTGTTTTTGATGTCTTCAATGGCCTGAGACCAACTCATATTTTTCTTGGAGGCTTTGGATGCAGAAGCTTTGGCTTTGTTGTCTTCTTCTGGTTGTATGTTCTGATCTTCCTTGTCACCAGTGATGTAAGAAAATACTTCTTCACCAAGAAAGTAAGAATCTACAGTCTGTTTCTTTTACTCCATTTGTTCATTTTCCCAGCCAATTACTTGACTTTTGAGTTCTTTGTTAAATCTAAGGCTCCAGAAGTATCCTCTGCTTCAGCAATGGTTGCCACCACCCTGGGGCTGGGGCCTGGGCTGAGGCCAGTGCTGGGACTGGGCTTGAACTGAAGCGGGGGCCAGACCATAGTCCCCCTCTAAGCCAGATGAGAGACACTTCCCACTACTCTGAAACTGTCTTTGGCATTTGTGGCTTGAGAGGTCTTGAAACCATAGCAGCCTCCAATGATTTAGTTCCCCTAAGGCCTGCTCTAGCTCTGCATGCACCTGGCTTGGTCCATGTCAAACTGTGCTCTCTTCCTAGCCTGTCGCAATAGACCTTTCCTATTGATTTTGGGCTGGAAATTTGCTTCAGTCTCTCCTTTTGTGGCTCCTGCTACTCTAGAATTTGTTTAGAGACATTTTTACAGGTTTTTTAAGGGGTTTGGGGGAAAAGTTCTAGCAGGTCCCTGCTTCTATGCCACCATTTTGGCTCTGCCCTCAAAAGGAATAAGTTGTTGTCTTTGTTATTATTCTCAGGAAACACACCCAGATTAGAACAACCAAAGGGTGAAATGGGCTGCTCTACAAGATAGTGAACTTCCTATTCTTGGAGTTCTTCAAGTGACTCTATAACCAATTGATAAGAATGTTGGAGAGAAAATTCCTCCTTAGGTAAGGGATGGGCCATATGGATTCCTTTATGACTCTGAATTTGTAGAATCCTATGGACCATATCATATAAGAAACAACTAGAGAAAACAAAAGTGATTTGGGAAGGCAATGTTTTTCAGTGGAGAGGGCACTAACTCAAGAATTAAAATCCTGAGTTCAAATCCCAGCTCTGACACTTTCTGCCTATGTGACCTTGGGTAATTCACTTTACCAGCCTGGGTTTCAGTGTTCTCGACAGTAAGTTTGGATATTCCAAGTGTATTGGATACATCTCCTAATTCTGTACCTTTTCAATGACTGCCTCCCCATGCCTGAAATGCTCTTCCTCACCAGAGAAGTCTCTGTCTCATGGCTTTCATCAAGACTCAGCTCAAACCCCATCTTGTGAAGGAAGCTCGATTCTTGGAATCTCAGGCTATGGAGAAGTTGAAATTGCTTTATCTCTTACACATAATTCCTATTTTAGAGAGATGAGAGAGATCATGAGGATCAGAAAAAAATCTTTTCGTATTATACAAACTCCTTCTTTTTGGAGAACATGCCTCCTTTACATCCCTCTCAATTTAAATACACAGTCAGCACATCAAAACCAATGCATTTTTAGCAGAATTCTAAGATATCAAAGTTGGAAGGGACCTAAACAATCGTAAGGAAGCAGTATTATACTGTACAAAAACAATTAGTTCAGGAGGTTCAAAATTCAGGTTAAAATCTTGACTGGTGCACACTACTTGCTTTAATAAAATATAGTTTTAGTAATATTTAAAAATTATAAATTTATAAATATAACTTATAAAATTCAATAATTCAATAAAAATTTAATTATTTTCTTTATTTTATTAAATATTTCCCAATAACATGAAAAAAATTTAATATTCTTTTTTAAAAATTTCTCTCTCTAGAATTTTTGACTAAACAAGAGATACAAAACATTATGAAGTGCAAAATGTATAATTTTGATTACATTCAATTGAAAAGTTTTTACACAAACAAATCCAATGCAACCAAGATTAGGAGGGAAGCAGAAAACTGGAAAAGAATTTTTGCAACTGATGTCTGTGATAAAGGCCTCATTTTTAAAATATATAGAGAACTGAGTCAAATGTACAAGAATACAAGTCATTCCCCAATTGATAAATGGTCAAAGGATATGAACTGGCAGTTTTCAGAGGAAAAAATTAAAGCTATCTATAGTCATATGAAAAAATTCTCTAAGTCACTATTGATTAGAGAGATGCAAATCAAAAGAACTCTGAGATACCACATCACACCTATCAGATTGGCTCACATGACAAAATAGGATGATGATAAATGTTAGAGAAGATGTAGGAGAGTTGGAACACTAATTCATTGTTGGTGGAGCTGTGAGCAGATCCAAACATTCTGGAGAGCAATTTGGAACTATGCCCAAAGAGTTACGAAAATATGCATACCCTTTGACCCAGCAATACCACTTCTAGGACAGTATCCCCAAGAGATCATAAAAATTGCAAAGGGTCCCACATATACAAAAATACTTATAGCAGCACTCTTTGTGGTGGCCAAAAACTGGAAATCAGGGGGATGCCCATCAATTGGGGAATGGCTGAATAAATTGTAGTATATGAATATTATGGAATACTATTATGCTATAAGAAATGATGAACAGGAAGACTTCAGAGAGGACTAGAAAGACTTATATGAACTGATGATGAGTGAAAGGAGCAGAACCAGGAGAACTTTATACATATCAACAACCACAGTGTGCAAGGATCTTTTTCTGGTAGTCTTAGAACTTCATTGCAATACAAGGATCTAAGGCAAGTGGTCTCTTAAGGCAAAATGCCTTCCAAATCCAGAGAAAGAACTATGGAATTCTATCGCAGAATGTAGTAGATCATTTTCTTTTGTATTAGGTTTTGGTTTGTTTTGTGATTTCTCCCTTTTATTTTAATTTCTGTATATACCATGACTATGGGGAAATGTATTTAATAGGAATACATGTGTAGAACCTGTTTAAAATTGTATGCTATCTCATGGAGGCAATGGAGAGGGAGGGAGGGAGAAAGGAGGGGTAGAGAGGGGTAAAAAATATGAGTTATATGGAAGTGATTGCAGAACACTGAAAACAAATAAAATTTAAAAAAATTCTCTCCCTTCTGTCTGCCCCTCCCCTACGCCTTGAGAAGGTAATATTATATTGCTCATACATGTGAAGATATGCAAAATGTATTTCCATACTAGCCATGTGACTAAAGAAAACATACACCAAAAAGCAAGAAAAAAAGTTTAAAAAAACCATACTTCAATCTGTGCTCAGAGTTCATCATTCTTTCTCTGGAGGTGAAAAGCATTTTTCATCATGTATCCTAGATCAGAGTAGCTAAGATTTTCACAGTTGATTATCCTTTTAATATTGTTATCACTGTGTGCAATCTTGATGCATGTTACTTGTGTGAGGTTGGGTAAGCCACTTTAACTTTCTGAGTCTCAGCTTCCTTATATGTAGAATGAAGAAATTAGACTAAATTGCTTCTGTGGTCTCTTCTGGCTTATCTCTTGTCCTATGATATAGTCCAATGAGGAAATTGAGGACCAGAGAGTATAAAAGATCTGCCCACTTTGCTAGTAAGCAGCAGTCTCCTATCCAAGTTTTCTGACTCCAGATGCATCATGCTATACACTACACAACAGCCTCACATACTTTCCAGAGAGGAAGCAAAAATCCTAGGTCTATTTATATTGAACATAAGAAGGAAATCATGCATGAATAATTCATGTTAGATATGATTGCCCCAGTTCTAGCCCTCCTTCTCCTGATTTCACAGTGACTTAGAATAATCCACAAGCATAAAATTGTGCCTGACAAGGTGAAGCTCCTGTTGCATCAAGAAATGCCCTCTTGTCAACAGACCACCCTATTTAGCCTCTTCCACTACCTCCCATCCTAAATCCCTGTTAATTCCCTCAGCCTTCCATTCACAAAAGCTAAGGCATGGGGATTTATTAAAAGCCAAGTGAAGCAGGCCACTTCAACGACCAGTCATCAGGAGTTTCAAAAATAAAGAAACAAATCGCTCAATTTGACATTGTGAGATCACCAAAATATTTCTTATAGAGAGCTGGTATATTTCCTGAAACCTACTGAGAATAACATGAAACTGACCAGCCTAGAATACATGAACTCGGGACCCAGAGAAAGATGCTTGAGGAAGAGCTGGGAGGGAAGAGGAAAATACAGAAGAGCTTCAGTGGCAGTGTATGTAACTTAGACTAAGCAGAGCACAGACTGGAAAAGTAGCAGTGGAGACAGGAGTGATCCAGGAAAGTGAAGAGGAGGGAGAAAAGAGTAGTTAGTAATCAATCATTCTCCGTTCAGGAGTACTTTGGCAGCTTTGTCATAATAGCAACAATACTAATAATAGTTAACATTTATATAACACTTTAAAGGTCACAAAATGATCTCCAAATTTTACATCATTTGATGCTCACAACTACCTTGGGAGGCAGATAGTATTATTATCCCCATTTTACAATTGAGGGCATTTCAGCAGGCAGAGGTTAAGTGACTTGTCCAGGGTCACACAGATTATGTCTGAGGATGACTTTAAAACTAAGTCTTACAAATTCCAGGTCCAGAGCTCTATCCATTACATTACCCAGTAGAGATATATGTTGTCTTCCTGAGGTATATATGCAAAACATAACAAAGAACATCCCAAGATTCATCAAAAGAGATGACAACTACTCACTTCTGTTGATTCATGGAAACACTAATGATCCTTTGAGGAACCCAACAAATATTATGAAATCTTGGGCAAAAAACAACTGAAAACCACAGGGCGTGAATTGTGTTTTCCCAGTGTTGCCTACTGAAAGCAAGGAGGCAGGTGAGATAAATTATTTTGTGAAATAAAGATATAGAATAGATAAAAGATTTAAAAGATATAGGATAGATAAACAGATCTAGGGGCTGGTAAGCATTGTATAAGGAACACTTACATGAGGAATCCAGGAACCAGACCAGGGAAGCATGAAGGAGTATATTTAGATGAAGGTCAAAGGAGGGAGAAACAGAATTGATTTTTTTATTTGGAATATTCTACAGACCAAATGGACAGAAATAGGAAATAGACCAGGAATCTGAGATACGGATCACAAATATGGCATGCTATGTACAGAGGAAGAATACAGGAGTAATGGGAAAGTTGAATTATCCAGCCACCTCCTAGAGTTCTCTCTCTGCCAAAAGCAGTCCCTAATAACTTTTTGAATTACCTTATTAGTCACTTTATTCTTCAAAAGGTGAAGGAAGCAGCATGGATAAATGCAGTTCTGAATCTAATTCTCTTTAACAGGACCTGGTTAGTGGAGTAGAAATGATGGGAACCTTGTGGGAAAATGAACACAAGTCTGACATATACCCTAGATTTTAGCAAAGCAGATTTCAGAGGGTTCAGAGGAATGATAAGTAAGACATCTTGAACTAAAATGCTTCAGGGGATGTCAAAGATGGAAATTCTAAAAACATAAAGGGAGACAATTCCAATAAAGAGGGGAGGAAATACACAAGGAATTCACCACCCATCTTAGATTTTAAAGAAATATACAGAACAAGGAAGCAAGGACAAGTATGGGGAGGTAAATGTAATTATGGTATAGTCCTTTAAAAATAGTGTCAGGGATGATAAATCCCAGAATGATCTGAGGTTGGCAAGGGAAGCTAAGGACAGAAAGGATTCTGTGGATTGGTTTCTTTTGTTATGATTTGATTTTTAACTCTGTTGGGAGAAAAAGAAGACTCAAAAGGAAAGATCTTAGGAAGAAATGGGACTGTTGTAACTGACGACAGAGGGAAGGCTGAACTTTCTGTTTTCTCTTCAAGGAATGATATTTATACTGGAAACAACTGAGGGGGGCGGAATGATTAACATGGTGTTAATCCCTCAGATGAATAAGGACCCAGCAAAGGAACCACTAGCTAGCCTTAATAAATCGAAGGTCCGTTATACTATCAAATGCTGCCCAAACCAGATTAAAATGTAATTATGAAATTTTAACAATATATAATAAAAATACAATCAAAATTAGATAAAATTAATTCATCATTTTCTAAGTCAATGTGAGGTCCAAAGGAATTCTGATGGATAGTTTCATGGCCACATGTATCTTTGAGTTTGACACCACCTGTGTATTGTATTAATAAATACTTAACAAAGATTTGCTCTCAATCACAGTACGATACCCAATACCTAGCACAAGTTCTCAGTAAACATTTGCTTATTTACAATTAAGACAATTGCGGTCATACTTATACTATAGAAAGCATTCAAAGGATTTAGAGATTCTACATAAACTGAATGGTTTGCATTCTGAGGAGGAACTGTGTAATTTCTCTCCCTATCCTCTTCTCTTCTTGGCAGACTGCTTTGGTTGTCAGTATCAAAATGAGTCACAGCCTTGTCCCAGCAGTTGGAGAACTGTGAACAACCCAGTAATTGGGATAGCTGTTAAAGAGGTGTTAACAGTGAAGAGTGCTCTGGTCAAGTCTTCAGAGGGTCTTCCAAAGGGAATGCTGAACCAGCATATCAGGATAGTTCCTTGCTATCTGCTCTTGTTTTGACTGCAAGGTAACATTTTTACAGGGCATATTTATTGGGTGGGGAGGTGGAGAGATCATAGGCCATAGCTCTGAAAGCAACCTCAGAGGTCATTTATTCCAATTCCTGTATTTTATAGATGAGGAAACAGAAGTCTGGGGAAATTAAGTGACTAGCTGAAGGCCACACCAATAATGAGCATCAAAGATAGGATTTGAATCTAAGTCTCTTGATACCAGGTAATATGAGAAAATATGACAATTCAATTCAATTACAGTTTTTAAATGTATTAAGTACCTACTTTGAACAATTCACAAATTAGCCCAATAGAAAGACTTCAAATTAATCAGAGGATTTGGTATTTTAAAATTTTATTTATTTTATTCTTAAATTAAGAAATAAAGCAAGCATTTCTATAACAGAATGGGAGGGGAAAATGATTGCACATGAAATTACAAATCTGTTATGTACAATTTACTATTTCTTTGAAATATATAAAGTTATCATGTAACTTTTTTCCTTTTTTTCTTCCCTACTCCCCTCTGCCCCAGAGATAGCTACCATTAGACATAGCAATACCGCTATTAGTTATTGTATTGGAGTCACCACTTTTGTTGAATGCCATGATTAGCTTGGAAAGGATACGTCTATGATCAGTCCAGCACTCTGTACCACCCATTGCCTTCATAACTCTCTCATCCTGTCTGCCTTTTCTTCTTATAATTGCATATTGTATTAAATGCCAATGTTTGCTGCAAGGGTGCATCCATGCAGTTATATTGTATTTAGATACATGGAAGACAGTGTTGATGAAGAAAATATCATGAGAAATGTCTTCAGTAATAAGTGACCAATGCTGTTGCTGATTCTGACTCCATTCCTCCCAAGAACTCCCTTGTAGTCTGTGCCTACTTTGGCATTAAAGTCATCTAGAGAGTTTCCAGGTCTTCATAAATTTTATTCTTTTTTATTCTTTTATTCTTTGACCTCATCAGGGTTCAGAATACATACTAACGATGATACTTTCCTGCAAGTGGCAATGGTATTGTCATGAATCTATCATTTGGTAGGCACACAAGCTTCTTGACTAGATTAGTTTTGATTGTAAAACTCAACACCAGTTTCATCTTGCTCCTCTTTACTGTAGCCACTCCAGAAAAATTTATCCATCTCTGACTTTGGTTAACTGGCCTTAATTTGCCAGCCTTGTTTCACTCAGGGCTGCTATTTGGATATGATTCCTGTCGAGTTCTCTAAATAATATCTATTTGTCTTTCAAGTCGACTGAATTTCATGTTGTCCGTAAGCATGCATGATACATTTCATGTATCGAAAGTGAGTGAAATCATCTTAGCAAAAGGTTTTGTACATTTTTTGTGTTTTGACTACAAGATGAGAGCCTCACCTGCTACATTGAGTAGGCCAGGGTTAGGTGAAGTAGATAATTTTAGGGCACCTGTCCTAGTCCATTCTTCACAACAGGAGGTAAGCAGTGTCATCCCTAAAAAAAGCCTTCTCAGACACCCAGGGGGCTGCCAAATCCCACTGCTGCTTCCAGTGAGAAGATGACCCTATGGCCTGTGTCACCTGTGTGCACAGCTGTGACTACAGCTCTCAGTGTATCTTTACCTGTTGCTTCATTATTTATCTGTTACCACAGGACTTTGAGATGGGTAAAAAAAAAATGGTAAAATGTTATGGGTGATGTCTTTTGATTCAAACATAAATTAGATTTAAGTGAGGCAAAATTGCATGAAGTCATTGACCTCACTCTCTCTTCTAGAGTCATCAAAGTCCAGTGGCAAGACAAAGATGAGATGACTTGGGAGGCAGTGGATGGCATTGGTGACTTAGACCAAGCTCTAAGTGCTCCACAGTTCCTGCTTCAGTTACTTTCATGATTATTGAAACAAATTGCTCTTCTCTGCTTATTCCAGTGGGTAAATATTCACATGTTTGGGGTAGACAGCATCCTCTAACTCACCAGAGGGTCTGAGACACCTCAGTTAATTTCAGTTTGGTTTAACCCATCTGCTGAAATGGTTTATGACCACTTCACATGCTATAGCTTCTTGGAGCCACAGGCAAAGTTGGGCGAATCAAGGAGACACCAAAGTTGGAAAACAGCCCTCAGCAAGGTTCAGCAGCTTTCACACCAGATGCACTAGTTTTCCGTGAACACACCTATACCCCTTTGCATGTAGTAGATGTCTACCAAATGTTTGTTGGGTTGGATAAGATCTCTAATAATCAAGTACGTATGTCTGAAACTGATCTTCTATAAATCTTTTTTTTTCAATGTACTAACATTTTGAACCAAAAAATGTCAGCTGTGTCCAATATATATTTCTTCTGTTTTTTTGTTTTTTGCCAGAATTTAAAGGAATGTGCTAGGTGTGGCTCAATGTCTGGTTTTGTTTCAAACTCACTGGCCTAATATGTTGACTACCTGTGGAGCCTCCCTCCAAGGATGGGCAGGGTAGAAGGGATACATGCATTATCACTGTTTCACAGCTGGATGGGTTCCCAGCCATGACGGAACTGGTTTAAAACATATGGTAAATTAATAGTAGAACTGGTCTCCAACCAAAGACATCTAATCTGTAATTGAACAACTGAGTCTCATTCCCTCTGTGTGTGTATACATATGTATATACATATATATGTATTTGTGTATATATGTGTATATATTTACATCACATTTTAAACTATATTATAAATATGTATATATCCACATATATACATGTGCATGTGTGTGTTTATGTGTATAAAATCTGTTTTGGCAGTGGTTTGACTCCCTTGTTAGAATCTAAATCCAAGTTCTTTAAATCAGAGGACTTGATATCTGAAATGGAATAATCTAATGGAACAAGGCCATCTCTTCCTGTCATTTTACCCACTGGGCAATTTACTAATAGAAAGAAAGAAATGAAAGAAAGAGTGTGTTTGGGTGTTTGGGGGGGTGATGACAGCTGAAAAAAAAATGAATTAAATAAGAAGGTTGCTATTGTTATAAAGCTATTCAACTTGGTCAACTATTCAATTGTTCATTTCAAGCCAAAAATAAGTATTACCTCCTTTTACAAATTTTAATATCCCTCAGAAACCTTCTCATTTTACATTTTTGATCTCGTCTTTGGATTGTCTCCAGATGGGTCTATGATTGGGATTCATACAAGTTTCTGATCTCAGGACTTCCTCTCCTCCATAAATCATCTTTTATAGCCTCACTCCCCTTTATTACTTCCTTTCTCCTGTTCATTGTTCATCTGTATTAAACAGCATTAAGTCCAGGGAACATTTGAGATCTGTTCCAATTTTGGTTGAAAATTACTTTGGAAGCCAATAGTTGAATTCTCCTAAACTTTTTTTCCACTTGAGACCCTTGGTTCCTTCCAGTTGTTGAAGAAGGTGATAGTGGGCCAGTTCCGGATAATATTGTTCCTTTTAAGGTCCATTTCTCAATGGCGCCAACAAGCATCTCATGTTTCCTCAAGTCTCTCTCCTGAGTCAGTATTTGGGAGCTAAATTCATTTCCTGGGCTATGAATGAACTCTTCTTGGCAAGCTATGAATTTTCCACCTTATTTAGTCACCATGTAGCAATGTCTCAGAGCTATATGGGGGAGCACCATTGAAAAGTTGATTCCTGTTTGTGTGGTATGGTGCATAGAGTACTGGCTTCAGGGTCTTTCCACTCAAAGGACTCATGGTCCTGTACGTTATCTTTTGCTCATTATGAAGCTTCCCTAAAGGATTATACGCATATTCATTTATTTCTTCTTTTATCTTCATAAGTTATCTGAACAAAAGGCCTTTTTCTTTGCTCCAGGAACTTAACCTTCATCTTTTGTGAATAGTAAATCTCTAAGGAAGAGAACTTTTAGAAAAGTCCAAGGATGCAGGTTTTCCTGTTCTAAAAGAATGAGGATGACAACAATAAGAATGCCTTGCAAATTAGCGATTTTAAAAGTTTACATCTGACCATCACCGCTCTAGTGAGGTGGGTATTCCAAGTCATCTTCCCTAGCTCAAATGTGCCAAACACACAAACTGTGGGCTATTCCACTGGCAAAACTTTCAAATGTAGACTGAATTAGATTAAAAAGTAACTGGGAAATATATTTTAAAATAAATAAAAATACAATATAGCATAGATAATGTTAATATATGGTTTTCTAAGTCAACATGCATGCACAGAGATTTCTTATGTATGGTGCAGTGGCCTCAGTTTCTATTGGAGTTAGACACCGCTGCCCTAATTGTTAGAATGTAAAACACAAGGTAATTATCACCAACATGATTAAATGGCTAATAGAGACAAAGCTGAAGTGACACACAAGTTTCTTAACCTTTGGCACAGTGTTTTTTCTCCAATACCATGTAGCCTCATATTCTTGTTATATTCAGGGTCACACAGCTGATGGATAGATAAATTTCATGTAGATTTTTTAGGTTTGCAAAATGCTTTCTAGTGCAATGTTCATAAAAAAAATCTCAAATGTAGATTATCATACAGAATGAAATTTAAAACTTTCTCACTAACAACATTCATAGGCTGACTTCACAAATACAATAACATAATAATTAAATTTACACAGCATTTTAAAGTTTGCATTATCTATGTGTGCGTGTGTGTGTGTATGTGTATTCTCATTTTAGCCTCTCAACAATGAAATCTACCATTTATATAGGGTTTACCATTGTTTTATAATTAGTATCTCATTTGGTCCTTAAAACAACCATGGGAAGTAGGTGTTGTATAATATCATCCCCATTTTACAGGTAAGGAAATAGATGCTGAACAAAATTAAATGACTTGTCTAGGATCACAGTTTTTGAAGCAGAATTTGAACTCAGATTTTCCTAACTCCAAATCCAGGATTCTATCCACTATACAACTTAGCCATTCATGTAAACTCTCCCTTCACCAATACAGATGACAGCTCCTGAATACCTTTTCATCCTGTGTAGCTCTTTCCCAGATTTGTAAATAAATTGGGTCCTCCCAGAGAGGACCCAATCAATGTGCAATATACCTTCCTCTAGTTCTATTCATACTTGTGTACAATCAGATCCAGTAAGGCTGTAGTATTGTCTTTCTATTATTCTTCAATCTCCCTGTATACCTACCCACTCCCTTTTCTAGTCATATAAATCTTCACCAATGTCTTTCATTACACCCTTTGCATAAAAGTCATCATTGTTAATATGGGGTAGCTCGCTTATATCTACTATGTGCCTTTGGAATTACCTGCAATTTTCATTCTTTTGAGATCACATTGTTCTATGATTTGTAGGCAAAGAGCATACCCAAGGTAGCAGTGAACTTTTAAAGCTTTATTAAAAATAGGATCTTTTGCTCTCTGTACACAGAATACAAGTGAGTGCTCTGCTCTTAGGAGACATTCAGTAGAAGACTGAGGGTCAAACAGTGACAGGATAACCACCAGAGGGAACTTCTACATTAGTTATGAAGTAGGAACAACGATCTCTAGTCTCTTTGACCTCTATGATTATTCTCTGGTTTACAAAATTGTATCGGCCCTTTTGCCCTGGCCAGCCCGCTATCCTACTTCATCTAACAGAACTGAGCTCTTGTAGGGCTACATTATTCATAGGACACCCAATAGAAATTTCTCTCTCAGAGGTCATCAAAATTTCAAGAGACTTGACATAGTCTTCTGTCATTGAGAAGGTTAAGAATCTATTCATTAGCATGAGTCAGCAGCTCTTTTGAACCTGATATGTCTTATTGTGGAAGAAAACAAAATCAAACAATGACAGAAAGAAAGAGTCTGGCTATATCTATTCCTCAGGCTACCCTCTCAATCACTCATACACAAAATGCCCAGGAAATCTGAGATCAACACAACCTGCTCCATTTAGCCAAGGGAATAGATTAGCTACAGGATACAATTCAATCCTGAGGATGTTTATTAAATACCTACTATGTGCAAGGTCACTCTCCACAGCCTGCCCCTGGTGTAAGGATATGCCCCAAGGCTCTATCTGCGACGACCTCTCCTCTTCTCTCTGTGCTCTATCTGTGGGTGATCTCATCAGCTCCCATGGACTCAGTGATCATTTCTTTGCAGATAATCCTGAGATCTACATTTTCAGTATGAGCTCCTTATCTCTGACTGACTGCTGACCATATCCACCTGGAAAACCTATAGGTATCACAAACTCACTGTGTCCAGAAGAGAAATTAGTTTAAAATATCTATAGAGCATCTGATTTAAGGTGTCTAAATGGCAGTAGAGGTGCAAGACTGGAAGTCAGGAAAGAGGTTAGGGCTGGACAAGGAAATATGAGAGTCCAAAGATGGAAAACCATGGAAACAGATGGGATCACAAATTGTAGCAGGGGAAGAGAAAGAAGCAGGTGTGTGACAGAGCCAAGGAGTGATGTGGATGAAGGCCCAGCAAAGGAAAAAGGAAAAGAATAACCACTCAAGTAGGACAAGAAGCATGAGAGAGCAATGTCATGAAAACCTAAGTTTGATACCATGAGTATCAAGATGAGGATGATCAGCTATGTCAAATGCTACAGAGAAGTCAAGAAAGATGAGATTGAGAAAAGACCATTAGATTTGTCAGTTAAGAGAACATTGACAACTGTGGAGAGAGTAGTTTTAATTGAATGATGGAGTAGTGAGCCAAAAACCAGAGAGTTAGGAAGAGAGCAAGAGAATAAATCTTTTTACTGATAAATAGTCAAATTAGCTATAAAGGATATATGAAGAAAGAGGCTATCTGCATCCAGAGTAAGAACTAATAAATAGAATTATGTATAGAATAATTATATATATATAGTATATGTGCATGTGTATATATTATATATGTGTATATATATATATACATATGTGTACATACATATGTATATATATATATACATATACCTATTTGTGTCTAATGTAGCCTTCTCTAGAGTGGAAGAGGAGGAGGAGGGGAGGGGAAGAAAGAAAAGAGAGAAAAAAGAAATTTACATGATAACTTTGTTGTATATTTTAAAGGAATAGCAAGTTGTCCATAATAGGTTTGCAGTTTCATATGCAATCATCTTTTTTATTATAATATGTCATGAAAATGTTTTTTTTATTCCATAAGTCAAAAATAAAATAAAAAATAAGAGAGGGAGAGAAAAAAGGAGAAGAGTCTATTATATATAGCCTTCTCATGGAGTTTAGTCACAAAAGGAAGGTAAGATATAAGACATTAGCTAGTGGAAATGAATTCATCAACCAGGGACTTTTTGAGGACAAGGGGAAGATGGGCAAGTACATAGGAAGTATGGAAGCGCTAGTGGAGAGGAAAGGATTAAAGAGTGATTTGTAAGAGCAAAGGAATGAGAGATGAAGCAATCTGCAGGAGGAGGTGGGATGGAATGAGATCCTTTGTGTACATAGAGGTATTTGCCTTGACAAGGAGATGGGCTTCCATTTCATGTGAAATAGGGAAGAAAGAGAAGATAGTATCAGAAGGTACCTAAGTGATGTGAGATGAAGAATAGTATAGAAGAGGGAATTCAGTGAATAATCTCAAGTTTTTCTGGTGAAAAATGAGATGAGGTTCTCAATTGGGGGTGGGGATAGAGTTGTGACTGTTTTGAGAAGGGATCAAAATATTTGGGAAAAGCACTATGGTGAGTGAAATAGCGAATTGAAGAAAATTGTCTTGATGTAGCGAAAACACAGTTGAGATAATATAACATAAACTCATAGTAGGACCAGTCAGCACAGTTTTGTTATTTCCTCCAGCATTGTTCAGCAACATGTGAGTAGGAGTGAAGGCAATGGGTGATGGGAATGATCCAAAGCTGAGGTATAACAGGGCCAAAGAGATAAGGGACTCAAGAGAAGAAGATAGTAACGAGTTGAACTGGTTCACCAAGGAATTCACATAAGCAAGGAAAGCATGTAACCCATGCAGGGATGATGACTTGGGACAAAATTGAGGGGCTGAAGGATGACATCTTGTTGAGGACCAAAAAAGAGGATGTGAGGTTACAGTGTGAAGGGGAAAGAGGAATCACAGCCTATCATGATGAGGTAAAAGAACTTCAGAATTCATGAACATGAGAGAGGCATATTTGTGGAGGGTAGCAAGATGTAGGGTATAACTATCCCTGTGTGTAACAAGGGTATGGTGGAGGATTAGGAAATGAGTAAGTTGAGAAATTGGGAGATTAAGGTATTTGTGGGAATATTAATATGCATACTGAAGTCCCCTAGTATGGCAGCAAGAATTAGGGAAGAGAGAAAGGCACTGAATTCATTGAGAAAAGAAGAGGGTGTCCTTGAAATCTTTTAAGAGTCACCAGAATCTTGATTGGATGATAAATATGAATTGATTGAAACGCAAAGGAGGAGAGGTTACTGAGTTATGGTGACAAAGAGAGAGACTAGAAGTGGCAATGGGAGCAAGAAATAATCCACCTTCCCCACTATGACCAGTGAGTTAAGGGTATGAGTAAAAGTACAACCAGAGCTGGAAAGGATATCCAGGGATGTTCTGTCATCAGGAGGGAGCAAGAGCTCAGTTAGTGAAGGAAGGACAAGTTCAACAAAAAATTTAGCTTGTTGAACAAGTTGTGGTATGTGAATGTAATGGAATACTATTATGATGAACAGACGGACTTCAGAAATACCTGGATAGACTTATATGAACTGATACTGAGTGAAGGGGGCAGAACCAGGAGACCATTATAAATAGTAACAGCCACAGGGTATGAGGATTGGTTTTGGTACACTTAATCCTCCACAGTAAGGCAAGGATGTTAAAACATTTCCAAAGGACTCATGATGCAAAATGTCATCCACATTCAGAGAAAGAACTATGGAGTTGGAACATAGAATGAAGCAGACTACTTGCTTTTTGCTATGTTTGGTTTTGTTTAATTTTGCTCATGCTTTCTCCTATTCATTTTAATTCTTCTATGCAACATGACTAATGGGAAAATGTATTTAATAAGAATGAATGTGTAGAGCCCATAAAAGACTGCATGCTGTCTTGGGGAGGGAATGGGGAAGAAGGGGGAGAAAATTTAAAACTTATGGAAGTGATTGTTGAAAATTGAAAACAAATAAATAATTAAATTTTTAAAAAAAAGAAATTCAGCCTGTTACCTGTGCAGCAGCATTCCAACAAACAGCTTTAGAGTGGGAGATTGGGGCAGGGCTTGAGTTAAAGGGAATGGAAATTAACAGTCTATGGGAGATGGAGAATGGGGTGTGAAAGGTGGAAAGCACTGGCTAAAATCACTAAAAGTATGTTATTCAGTAAAGAATGAGTGCAGGTAGGTTTTCTTCATTCACAACCTCTGATGGAGTTGTCCCAGAGAGTTTTCTGGACAGCTGAATATGACTTGAAAGTGGGGGAAAGGAAAGGAGGCATATAGAGGGTTCCCAAGCAGGGCAAGATATACCCTGTGGAACTGTAGGTGGCTGGAGAGGACCCAGTTCTTTTGTAACCAGAGGGCAAATGAAGATAGAAAAACATCCATCAATTACCTCCTGAGAGAAAGCCCGAAAGGAAAAGGCCTAGGAACATGATGGTCAATATCTAGAGCTCCCACATCAGATAAGAATATTGCAAGTAGTCAGAAAGAAGCAGTTCTAGTACCAAGGAACTTGAAGATTACAAGAAAGTCTGGTAACTTCTGCTAAAACCTAGAGGAGGTTTTGGAATACAATATTCCAAAAGGCTAAAAAAAAAAGAGAGATTTTTGGAGTACAATATTTCAAAAATTAAAAGAGAAACACCAATTATATCTTACCTTGCAAAGCTATATCCTATAATAGGAAAACCATACTTTTAATGAAACAATCTCTCTGAGATTATCTCCAGTTTATCATACACACACACACATGTATGCGTACACATATACATGTATATATATATAAATCACATCATGTCCACATACACACACATATATACATACATACACAGTGTAGATAGATTGCTCTCTTGTACATAATTAGTTGCACATTTTGTCTCCCAATAGATTACAAACTCCTCAAGAGCAGGGACTGTATTGGTAGCTCCTTCCTGCTGCCACTCCTTACAGCTTCCAAGGCCCTACCCTGTGGTTTTCCAAGGAAGCAATCCACCTTTGTTGTCCCTAGACACAGAACTTTACAGGCTACGTGAAGCTTCTCTAGTACCATTGGGAAGTGGTGTTGCTGACACTGCTTGGATTAGGAGTGGATGTGACCAAGTGAGGGCATTTTCCTCTTTCCTGCTGTTACTTTTTAAGATTTTTTTTTTAAGTTCTGAGGAAGAAGATGTGACTTACTGTGATTTCTCATTGAATTTCTTAACCACTCATTCTGGCAAAAATGTCATGGTTTTGCTTAAGTAGATATGTGGGAGGCAGCCTGTCTCCTGTTCAGGTGGTCATTTTGGCCAGAAGTTTCCCCCTTTTTTTCTATCACAAATTCTAAATGTAATGGTCTCTTCTGGCCAATGTTCCCATTACTTTTTACTTCAGCAACCAGTTTCTCCTTCATCAGAATCAGATCCAGAATAACCATTCTCCTTACTGATTCTTCAATCATTTGAAGAATAAGATTAACATTAAGATTGCATTATTAGGTACTCTACTTTTGGCAGACAGAGAGCTAGAGCAGATGTCCATATGATGAAGGCCCCCATTATTACTATGCAATGTTATGCTTGTGATATATTTCCTGGACTGTTTGTCTATCTCTGCCTTCTGTCCAGGTGGCCTGTAGTTTACTCCCACAATGATATCCCTCCATTGACCCTCATCCAAATTCTCTCCCACCTTTTCCCTTACTCCAATTCCTGGGTTTCATCATAAGCATTTCTTCTTAATGTAACATATCATTCCGCAGGTTTCCTCCTTTTATCTATTCTGTTCCTTGTGAAAAAGATATCCTTCCAGAACATGTTCTATTCACCCCAGTTTACTTCTGAAACATTCAAATCAAGGCATCAGAAATTTGAATTCCAACTCACAAGGAGACTGAGGGCCAATCCCAGACATGGCTGATGTGCCGATGATGGTAGCCATCCATAGATGCTACTCACAGTTTATTTGTCATCTCACACTAAAACTACTTGTGGACCCAGTGATACATTGGAAAAGATTCTAATAGGAAGTTATGGTGGGGGAGCGGGAGATAACAAATTTCATAATCTTAGTGTTACAGTGTGCTAAGCACACTGGCTAGGAGTATTTTTACAGTGTGATATAATGGAACATTCTTGCCATTGAGTCATTTATCAAAACCTTAAAAAGGAGAATGGTGGAGAAGAGGCATTGCTTATATCCTCTGACTCCAAAACATGGATTCTTTCCACTAAACCATACTGATCTTCTCCTTGATGATCCAAGTAATTTTTTTAAAGTTTATATGATGGTTAGAATCCTCTGTTCAAGAGTACAGGGAAGTATATCATTCAATTTAATTCAACGAGCATTTATGGAATCCGTATTAGACCCTGGGGATAAAAAAAGACAAAAATGAAAATATTCCTTGATTTTAAGGAGCTTATATTCTCCTGGACTCATTAAAATAAGCTATGACCATATGATCAAAATTATCTAAATCCCTAGAGCAAATGGATGGTCCATACATATAAACACTTATAACAAACATGCTGTCTCTGAGGTCTATTCTCCCTACTGTAGTCTATCTCCATCTCCATCTATCCTCCCAAGGGAAATCAATCTTGACAGTCAGGATATTGCAATGAGCTAAGGAGTCTTTCACAATACAGCAAAGCACAAGTATGTAGGTGGAAAATGATGCCCTAGGCCAACTCTTTGCCACAAGGCAGATTTTCTTGTACTCCCAAGAGTTTCTGCCATCCCATCTCCTTGCTCACTCCCATCCCACTTCCAACTCACCACAAAGAACCAGAACTATTGATAATCATACAATTTTTATTGTTGAATGTTCAAATCCAATCTTTCTCCATCTCATACTCTCATCAAATATCTTCCTAAAATATTTTCCTAAACAATGATAGCTATTGACTTTGTTTTCAATGGCAACTTCAATAATAAACATTAATTGTTTGCTGCTAGAAATATAAGGAAACAAGGAGAAATGGATACAGGTAAGGAATAATTAGAACTGGCTTTCCCTTCACAGTTTTATCCAGCTGAGTTCTTCTGGAATGTAAGCATTTTATGAGCAAGTTATCTGAAAATACAAGCTCACAGAGGAATTTGTCTGGAGAACATCATGATTCTTTTCTAGTCTAAAATGGAGAGATTATTAAAATAATTCCTTCTGCTTGAAAGTGTTTTATTTTGTCTCTAGGTTCAAAGTTCTTACCACTTTATTAAATCTCATAGGATCCTTGCAAGATGAAACAGGGCAGATATCATCTCCGCTATTCAACAGAACTGGAGCAAAAAGTTCAATGAGCTGGCCAAGGTAGCTGGGAGAAGGATCCAACTCTCCTATTTTCTTAGTGCCATACTGTTCCTGGTAACCTCCATTTAAATGTACTGTGTTCCAGTTTTTCCTCTGGCAATTGGCTCATACTAAATTATTACCATCTTTATAAGTGTACATTCAGCCTACATGTTTAGAATTCTGGTCCCAACATGATGGTTTGTTTGTTGAATAAACAAACATTAGTTAGTCCTCATCAAGGAGCTTATAACATCAAATTGTATTTTTTAAGTAACAATCAGCCTCTAGAACCTAAGAATAAACATAAGTAAAATACATCTTCCCTTTGATCAGCTAACACCCCCAATTTAGGGGGTTATAAATAGCCTGTTAGGTTGGGAATGGATGGTCAATACAAACTGAATCTCTGTCTTTTGACATTAAATGGCTCATGGACTTTTAACATCCCCGTGGTATAATAATTGAGAATCACAAAAAGGAGTTTAAACTAGTAGACAATCCTGATTCTGATATGTGTCCTGACACAGATAATTTTATCTGAGAGTTGCAACTACAATTCCTACACTTATATATTCACTTTTGACAAATAAACGTAGCTTATCACTAGCTCAGCATTGACTTTCATCTTGATAAACCAAAGAGGGAAGGTGATATGACTTTGTGGCCAGGGGCATTTCAAAGCCCAGGGAGAAGGAAGTCAAACTTTAAATTGACAAAGAAATAACATTTTGCTTGCTTCCCCTAAAACTCCTGGTTTTCTTGCTGGTAACCATAGCAACCTAAGAAAAGAAAAGTAAAAACCTCAGTAACTATACATGGCATAGCTATGCCTAACTCCATATGGAGCAGTCACTATCTTTATATTTGATGGCATTTTCATATTTAGAGGGTGCCTGAAATCAACAGATCTTGCAGCTCCTGTGCCAGCCTTGCAGAAGGTTTTCCCATTTCTCCTGCCTGCACTCTGGCTGCGTTCCCATTGTGAAAATTGGAAGATCTGGGAGGGTGGAGAGACCAGGAGAGACTTCTTGAAGAAGGTGGGATCTGAGTTGAGGATTGAAAGAAATCAAGGAAGCCAAGAGGAAGGAATGAGGAGGGAAACCATTACAGTAATCAAAGACAGTGTGACAGAAATTGTTCAAGGATCTGTTGACAACCAGCATGCAAAACAAGTTTAAAACCTATATACAATGTGCTCAGAATCTAGACCCATGTTATACAAAAACCAGTTGGTTTGAAGCAGCAGTCTTGATAGAAGAAAGAGAGGAGAAGAGAGTCAAATGAGATAATATTTTGTAAAGTACTTAGTACAGTGACTGACACATAGTAGGTGTTTAATAAATTTTTATTTCCTTCATTAAAGCATCTTACAAAGTCTCACAAGGATAGGATTGAGAGAGATAGACTATATGATGGTGCATTTAAATAGATCTGGAATTTTCTGAATTAATCAGTCATTAATACGTCTATATAGATTGTAGTGGAGTACCCAAGATTTGTCCTCAGATTTGTACTGTCCTATATTTTAATCAATGATTTGGAAGAAGCAGAAAATTGTTGCTTATGTTTCTTAGATCTTCAGATGACACAAAGCACAGAGGACTCTCTAACCCATTGGATGACAGAATCTGAAATAAAGAAGGTCTCTTCTCTGGAGAAGATGACCAGAGTTAGTGACAGGAATGGAGATCATGTCGTATGACAATTGGTTGAGAGAACTATGAATATTCAGCTTTAAGAAGAAAAGATTTGGGGAGAGTGAATGCTAATACTCTTAAAGGAATATTGTTATGTGGAAGTGGAAATAGATTTATTCTTTTTGGAAAAAATATCAGGACAAGGAGCTATGTATAGAAGTTGAAGAAAAGCAAATGGAGATTTGATATGTTAACTTGTAAACAATGGGAGCTATTCAAAAAAGGGATGGCTTTGCCTCTTTGAAATCATGGGTTTCCCATCGCTGGAAGTCTTCAAGCAGAGGTTACATCACTCTTTTGGAGGACAGTTGTCAAAGAGATAACTGTTTAGGTAGAGGTTGAACTAGATGATAACTGATGATGACTACTGATGACTCCTTCCAGCTTTGAGGGTATTTGATTTTGTGACACAACAATACTGATTCTTTGAAGGTCACAGTATTTTTTGTAACAAATAAGTAAAGTGAAGTAAAAGAAATCCACACAATAGGCATGTCCAAAGTATATGCCTTTTTCTGTACCTTATGTCCATCTTCTCTCTGTCAGGAGATATATTTGGTTCCTACATTGATCAGACTTCTTAAATCTCTCAACATTGCTTTGCTTTACAGTAGAGCTGTCCCTATAAATTGTTCTGTTCTGCTTACTTTGCTCTGTATCAGTTCATAGTAACCAGGAATATCTGAAATCTCTTTTGTCATTTCTTACGGAAAAATCATATGTTAAAACATGAACATTACTGTGATTTGTTCAGCCATTCCCCAATTAGCTAAGAAGAAATCTAAGGCTCTGGTTTAGATTCTAATTCTTTGCTATTTTTTCCCTTTCTTTTAATCTCCCAGTAGGCATGTTTGCCTCCCATCCAAGCAGCCATCTAGGCCAGAAGTCTGCATGATTTTATTTGATGTTAGATTGCAGGTCTAATGCCTATGCTTCAGTATGCATGTTGGGGGTGGAGGAGTGTTGAAATCTCATCTTCTAGTAAGCAAAAGGGAGCTTTGGAAAGGAGATGGGATTTCAAGTGGTTGAAAGATTTATTAGGGAGGCTCATTGTCCAGGGTTGATCAAGTACTCAACAGATATTATTTTAGAATTACTTCATAGGACCAGAGATCTCAAGCTGGAATGGACCTTGGAGGATATCCAGTTCAACCCCATCTTTTGAAGATGTGGGACCTAAAACTCTTTATGGTTAAGTATTCATCCTATAACTTAGTGAGTGTCAATGACAGGACTTGAACCCAGATTTTCCTGACCCTATGTCCAGGACTCTATCCTCAATTGCCACTCTGTATTGAGTTGTCCTGAACCATCATCAGCTCTTTGAGTTCCTTTTCTGATTTTGAGAACAGGCTTACTCAGAACCTCTTTTGCTTATTTCCTCACATATTCTATCTTCTGAAAAGCCAGTGGCAACCATCTAAAAGCTGTCCCATTAGGAGTACAGGCTATGAACCTACACTACTGAAAGAGTGACAAATGTTTTAGATCAGATTTTTCTTGTTTAACATTGACAGGCAATCACAGCTAAAACCTAAGAGCTAGCAAAATGGATGAGGACTTAGGATGTTATTGCAACGTGGGGCACACCTATCCCAGCATAAACCTAATAAAAACCTTGTCTCTCCATAGCTGAATTGACTGAGCTGAGGACCCTCTGATTGAGCCAACATTAAATTTCATGCAGATGGACCTAAAATACTGTCCAATTAAAATATACAAAATTATAGGCCCAGGGAAAGAGGGGAACCTAACAATACCTAATACAGACATATACCAAAAATCATTCATGCTTCAACACCTAATTCTCCCTAGGCTCTAGAATCCCAGCTTGTAACAGGAATACAGTAATGGCTCTTGCACATAACAAGCATTCGTTATTGTCTGTGAGCCATTCAAAATCAAATATTCTCATAACAAGGCATTTGTGGAAAGAGTAGAAAATGCAGAATCCACATTGGGGGAAAACATATGGGATAATTCCCAGACTAGAGTGAAATGGGGAATGAGTTTTGGCTGAAATGGATTCATTCACTAGGAAGAATTCAAAAAAGAGGTCTACTTATTCAAAGATTGCCTTCCTGAGGGGGTTTATCTTTTCCTGCCTAATTAAAAAAAGACAAGGTAATTTTAATTAACACACTAAAAAATTATAAGACAAAGGGATGTCTAAATTAGTACCAAAAGCTTCTTAAACTTGTAAATTTAAGTGTATGTAGCTGGTGATGGGCATGTTAAAAAGTGGGAAAAATGCTACATAAATAGAAAATCTAGGTTTGAATCCCACTTCTGACAATGACTATATGTGTGATTTTAGGCAAGCAACTTGGCCTTTCTGGACTTCCATTTCCTGACCTGTGCATCTAAAAGAGTTGAACTACAAAACTCTATAATGATTTTGGCAGGAAACAAAAAATGTACCCAGAGCTAGTAGTACTAATCTCTTTAAATCAACTTTGTTACTCATGATATGAAAATAATACAAAAAGCAATTAAGACAAATTTGACCAAATGAGGGGGATAGTGAGTGACACCATTGGAAGTGTAAAGTTGTTAAATCCTATAAATTTTGGTGCTCTGAGGAAAAGCCCCCATTGTTCTGTCCTAGTTTTAACTCTGGCACTAGATGACATTTAAGATCCTCTCTATCTATAAGTCTATGTTCATAGAAAAGTAGAACTATTTAAATCAGGACAGCCTGGTTGGTTACAGCTTAGGTAATATATTAGCTTAATAGCTTACAAAGCCAACCAAAACCAACTCTAATAACAGATCACAGAGCACTGTTTAAGTTGGCCACCATAGAAGATGAACAGCTCCAGGAAGAGGGAGGCTCATAGGAACTGCTGATGTCATCTATCCAGAGCATCCATACACATGTTCTGTGACAGTTCATTAAGGGCAGGTTGAGGGGTAAAGGCGGTCTCTATAAAACTGTGCTGGAAGAATCATGCAAAGAATCCTGCCTCCTGATTATTCCGAACTCCATCTTTGTGAGGGATGTTCCCAGCCTCTGAGGTCTACAAAAAACCATCACTTGGCCTATAGCAAACACCAACAATCCAGAGCAGTGTCCTCCAGTTCCCAGAAACCACCACCTGAATTTCAAAAGGGTTTTTTTGGTAGAAGGTCATTCCCAAGGTACAAAGGCAAAGTTCAGTTTAGCCACATTTGGGGATTTCCTAGCCCTGGAAATGGAAAAACCAAACATTAACTCTTTCCCTTTAATCCCTTCCTTTCCTGCCTGTATTTATCCTCCTTCCCCTTCCTCTCTACTACAATAGGAAAGTGTTCTTTAACTACCCATTGAATCATTACCTCTGCTTTGCTAGACTTAAAATCTTGCACATGAGGCTTTGATATTCTCCCACTCTCATTTGCCTAACACATCCCCTAAAACCTAAACAGAAGCTCCAAATGGCCTAGAAAGTTACTCATTCCAGAATCTAGGAAGAAAAAAACTTTAAATACAACTCTCTCAGGCTATTTATGGTTCCCATGTTAGATAGAGGCATGAGCAAAAACTCACATGTCTATAATAGCTCTCTATTCCATCTGATGGCTCCAACCATGAGTCACATTCCACCCTGGCCATACTCTTGGCCTTCTCCCTTCACCTCCTGCTCACCACCCTTTTTACTTTATTAAAAACATAATCAAATCAATACTTCCATTGCTATTACAAAGGGTAAGTTAATCAACTCTCCCATCATCCACTCATTATCCTTCTCAAACTAAAACAATACTCTCTGACAATTCTCCAACATTTATTTTCTCTCCCTTTTTAGAATATAAGCTTCTTGAGGATAGGAACTGTCTTGCTTTTGTATTTATATCCCTAGAAATGATCACAGTGCTTGACATATAATACATGTTTAATAAATGCTCATTCATTCATTTATTCATTCAGGGGACAGAAGATCTACTGATGGTCCAAGCAACAGGAGATAAGTAGGTGAGGGCAGCTTATGCAGATTGTGAGGTAGGCCTCTCAAGGTGAAGTAGGGAGAGCAATAAAGGGAAAGAGAATCATCTTGGAAGGAGTTACAACTACGAAAAAGTGAGGAAGAACATCATCTTATGTTTTAGACTTCCAACTAAAATTTGTTTTCCCAAACATTGCTGGTTGTGCTTTGATGTTTCAAGGTAAGTAATAAATTCAAGGGAGTTTGCACATCATAAATGTTTAAACATCATAAGACAAGGCACGAATGCCAGAGAACTAAACTCTGTCGATACTACGAGAAATGACATTGATAAAGATACAAAACATGACTGAAACTGACATTTAGACGTGAGGAATGAAGACAAAATGAAGAAGGATCTTAAGTTTGGTCATTCACTATAAATAGTAGCAGACATTTGTCTTTACATACAAGAGATATAATAACATGTCTCTTATACCTAAGACATATAAACATACATCATCATATATAACAATAAATATAATATAATTTCAATGGTTTTTATAGCAATTATATATACATATTATACCCTGACCTAGTTATATTCACTTAAAGACACAAGACTGTATCTTGATTTGACTAAGATAGGCTGAGCTGATGATCAATGAGAATGACCAGGAAGACCAATGGTGAACCAAGGCCATCATGTCTTTGCATGTAGCAGAAAAAATAGCATAAGGGCACAATCCTCAATACAGGCAATGACACATGAATGTACACAGGTATTCACATGGGTACATACAGACACATAGACACACATGCAAACATCACGAATGTAATGAAAAAAATGAAAACAACTAAAAATTATACATTCTGATCCCAGAGCAATAAAGGCAGCTGCTACTAGGGCCAGACTTCACAGCCGTGGGAAAGATATAGTGAAGCAATCTGTAGACAAGGGCTTTTAGGCTGAGATTCTTGAAAACATAATGCGTTGGCCCCAACACCCTGGAAACCAAAGTCCTGTGGAAAATGTCAGCTCTATGAATTGCACATGTGAATATTTGTCTATCTCTAGAGAGCTAGTCCTGCATATTTCTATAATAATGGCTCACATTTATAGGGCACTTTAAGGTTTACAAAGTACTTTCCTCAGAAAAACTCTCTAAAATGGATAGTACAATTGTTTTCATCATCCCAAGTGAGAACAACAAACTCTGAAACATGAAGCAATGTAATGAGGGTCGTACAGCTAGTAAATGGCTGAGGCAGGATTTGAACTCATTTCCTTTCTCTAAATCCAACATTCTTTTTGCCCTGCAGATAGACAGACACATTTCTATAATGTCTGCGTGACTTGTTCAGAGCAAAGGAAATATCTGTGCATAATAGTCATTTTAAGACCTGACATTCATAGAGAGCTTTAAGATTTACAAAGCAGTGCTTTTTATTTGTTTTCAGCCTAATAATAATCCTGTGAAGTAAATGCTATTATCTTCATTTTTCAGGAGGAAACTAAGACTTTGATGAGTTAAGTGACTTCCCCACATATATGGAGCAGGATTTGAACCTATGTCTTCCTGATTCTAGATATGGTATTCCCTCCACTGTATCACACTTCATGGAACCATAAAGCCACAAGAATGCTTAGGAATGCACAACTCCTGAGTAGAGGACTCACAGCAATGTGAAGAAATTCAAGTACAGAAAGCCTTACTTGGTTTGAATTACCCATAGCAGCCCTAAGGCCCAACAGAAATTTGCCAGAGCTTGGTTGCCCCACATAATTTTGGCAATGTGTACATAGCTTAAAGCAGGAAGCATTTCACCCAATGAAAAAGAATCACATCACATTGTAGAAGTTTGTTTGCTTTCTCAGCTAGGGGAGTCAGAGAGCTCTGCAGTTAAAGCATTTCTTTATAATCTTTTCCAGAAATTGCATCTTTTCCAGCAATTCCCTTAATATTTCATTTTGAATGTATAGATCTCTGATTCTTTTTCTGAGTCATCTACTAAAAACTTATTTCAAACCCTAAGAGCATCTTTCTCAAAATATCCAAGTACCAGAAGAGAATTCTTCATATCACCTGTTCTACCCTCCTGCCTCAAGGAAGAGTTGTACTTATCCCAACTTACTCAGATGGGTATTAACTTCATTCTCAAAGATTTACAGAGAGAAGGAAATGAGGACTTACTCCTGATGCCTCTTTCGATGTCTTAATTCCAATGGCAAGAAAACTAGCCCTTCTATCAAATCCAGATCTTTATTATATTCCTTCAGTTCTTTGCCTTGGGGTAACAGGATAATAAAGTAAAAAGCAAATTGAACTATGAGTGAAGAACCAGGATTCTGTTTCCAATTCAAATTCACCAACCAATTGTGCTAGGTAGCCTTGGCTAAATCCCCTCCCTCTCTCTGGTCCTCATTTCCTCTAGCTTTAGAATTAGAGAGGCTGAGTTGACCCAGATAAAACATTCCACGATTGTTTACATTCCTTGCCAGAGATATTGGGGTGGGGGGAGTCTTTTCAGGTAGGGAATGGACTACAATGAGCTATTAGGTCTCTCCTAATGCTGAAATTGTGAGATTCTTAGATTTAACATGATAGATGCAACATCAAAATGGATATGGTACTCACAAAGGGAAACTAAAATAACTTGGAGATGTGATTGCTGAGCCACTATTGATGCTCTTTGGAAAAACATGAAGAATAAGAGAAATGCTCTTTGCACTGAAGAGAAGCAAATGTCTAAATATGCAAAAAAAGAAAAGGTAGATTCTTCAAATGGGATACTGGCAATATCAACAATATCAATTCCTTAGCAAAATATTGCAATGTGTTTCATTAAATGTGTTTCATTAAAAGGATAGTTTATGGATATTTAAATGGAGAAATAATCCTGATGTAGCAGAACAAATCTTTTTATTAAAGGGATTTGTTCTGTGAAGTTTGCATTGAGTCAAGGTGCCACTCTTGAGGACCTAGACGGCCGCATATGGCCTAGAGGGTGCAGGTTTCCCACTCCTATCAACTATGTTGAGCATTGAGTATAATACTGCTACAGAAAGAGAAGACCAACAAATGAGAACCCAGTCCTTAAGAGCATGCTCAATATGCTATGCCTAATACAACCTCACCCCACAACATGGTTATGTGTTAGTCCTTCGTTGCCAAAGAAGACCATGCCATCAGACAAATGATGACATGACTTGAACTTGATTTTGTTTTGAGTAAGGGAGGGCTGTGCAGGTCACCAGCCTCACTTCTCCTCCAGAGCCATCTGAATCCAGTGACTAGATATTCATCAGGATGGCTGGAGATGACCTAGGATGAGGCAATTGGGGTTAAGTGACTTGCCCAAGGTCACACAGTTAGTGCGTGTCAGGTGCCTGAGGTGAGATTTGAACTCAGGCCCTCCTGAGTCCTACACTGGTGCTCTATCCACTGCACCATGTAGCTGCCCGACCCCACAGCATGTACTTTGGAGCATGGGCAGGGGTTACTATTTCCAGTAAGTTAACCCTGTGGTAAAGAAATGGATATTTGAGTAACCTCAGATCTTGATTCCCGCCCCCCTCTCTCTAATAAAGTAAGGAGGCAAAGATTGCTGTGAACCTCCAGGTGGAAAAAGAAAACTATTCTCAGCAGCTCACTCTATCTACCTGAGTACACAGTCCCACTGTTTTTTCTGTCCCTGTTCTGTCAATTCTTTTCTGCTTATGGGGAAGGAGTCCTGGTGATGTAATGAACTAGGATGAATTTTTGTAAGAAAAAGTCAGGAAAACCACCAGAAGTACAAAAACTTGAATCCAGGACACAATTTGTGGCTAGCCCAGCCTGGTCAATCAGCACATCCCTGAGGAGCTAACAGGACCCATTCCAGGAATGGAAAGTCTAGATGGTGGACCTTCTAAGGATGAAGGACTCATGCACAAACTATGTCACACTGAGAAGTAAATTTGGTCAAATGCTTTGTAGAAACTACTTTAATTTGGTCCTTCTCAGTCAGAACCAAGTAAGTGGAAAAATGTCCAAGAAGCAGCTGGAGATGCATGACTATAGCTCAGGAGAGAGATTAGGGCTGGAGATGGGAATTATCTGCCAAGCAATAATTACTGAATACACTGGAGTTGATGAGATCACCAAATGAGACAGTATATACTAAAAAGAGAAGAGGTACCATGTACTAAGATTGCATCTGCTTTTCAAGCTGACTTCTTTCCAGTTTATGGGCTTCTAAGTCAACTATCATCTCTAAGTGCCTACAACATGAAGAATCCTGTACTAGGCGACATAGAAAGATACATAGGAACAGCATAAAAGAATCCAGGTCATAAAGAAGGTGAGATATTATGAAATAATGAAAAATTCCTTAAACCTCGAGATAGGAGAACTTCCCAGGAGGAGGAGCAACTGATGGAAAAGTCACCTACTTCTACTACCCCTTATATGCCATCATCCTAAAAATATCTAGCACACTAGGTTATTGTATCAAATGTAATAATATATGTAAAACACTAACCTTAGCTGTTATTATTTTTTTCAAATGTATTAATTTATTTGTTTTCAGTTTTCAACAATCACTTCCATAAGTTCCAACTTTTCTCCCCCTCCTTCCCCGCTACTTCCCCAAGATAGCGCGCAATCTTATATGGGCTCTACACATACATTCCTATTAAACACATTTTCACATTAGTCATGTTGCACAGAAGAATTAAAATGAATGGGAGAAACCATGAGAAAAACAAAACATAACAAAAAAGAAAACAGTCTACTTCACTCTGCATTCCAATTCCATAATTCTTTCTCTGGATGTGAATGGCATCTTAGATCATGAGTTCTTTGAAATATTTTATGTCCTTGCATTGCTGTGAAGGATCAAAAACAGTTCTTGCACACTGTGGCTGTTACTGTGTACAATGTTCTCCTGGTTCTGCTCACTTCACTCAGCATCAGTTCATATAAGTCTTTCCAAGTTTTCCTGAAGCCCACCTGTTTGTCATTTCTTATAGCACAATAGTATTCCATTACATTCATATACCACAACATGTTCAGCCATTCCCCAGTTGATGGGCATTCCCTCAATTTCCAGTTCTTGGCCACTACAAAATGAGCTGCTATAAATATTTTTGTACATATGGGTCCTTTTCCCATTTTTATGATCTCTTTGGGATACAGTCCAAAGCAGTATTGCCAGATCAAAGGGTATGCACACTTTATAGCCCTTTGAGCATAGTTCCAAATTGCTAGCTCTTATTAATTAATGAGGAGGTAAGGCACCCCAGAAAAATATCTCTCCAACATCTAGACAATGCTACAGATAATGGCTACTGGACATCAGGCTATTGCTGAATAAGACCCACAGCACAAACATCTGTATTAAATGTGTCCTGAAACAGAGTGGGGCTAACTTGAAAAGGCTTCCTAGAGAAAGGGAAATGTAAAGTTGAAGGAGATCCATTCGGGTGAGCAAAACAGAGCATGTGAAGGGTGGAAGGCAGGAACAAGTATATTACATATAGAAAGTAGACAATCTATTAGCACTGAATTCCATCACGAATGTTAGTGTTTTTTTCTTTCTCTGTTTCTTTCTCACAGATATCTACCAACAACCACCACCAACAACAAGACTGCCATATAGGTCCCTCTCTCCAAACCTCATAATGATGCACTTCTAACCTTCTTATAGTTCATCTTTTCTGTGGTGAGGGTACACAGATAGAAAAACAACTAAAATTATCATCTGATCTCCAAGGTGAGGTAGGAGTCCTTACTATGATGCACTTACTTTTCCATAGTTTTGGCTTGTTAACTGAAGTGGAGATCTCTACCTCACAAGGAGAGCAGGGAGGAAATCTATACTCAACTTCCTGTGCCAATAGGCCCAAATCACCATCTACACCCTGCACATCAATATCTTCCTTTCTAAGTTTCTTTTCCTTCTGGAACATTTGCATTGTTCCTAAATCCCCTCTCTCGGGAAGCATTATAGCTACACGAGCACACACTCACATACACACACACACACACACACAATTCATTCAGTTTACTGCCCTTCATTACATGTTCTTGATGTCAGTTCTTAGCTCTCACAAACTTCAGGTAATTATGAGGTTATGATTGTTGAACTAAAAATAGCCTCCAACAAAAGAGAAAAATAAAAGTCTCATGTATGTTTACAAGAAACCAACTAAGTTACAGTGTCTGTGTTCATCCTTCATTTTCAAGGAAGACCATGCCATCAGAGAGATGATGACATGACTTGCACTTGACTTTGTTTTGAGTGAGGGAGGGCTGTGTAGGTCACCAGCCTCACTTTGCCCCTCCTGAGCCATGTCAAATGATGACTTGAGCAGTTTTTCAATCTTAGCAAAATATCAATCTTCCTAGTACAGGAGAGTTCCAGTGTCAGCCCTACACACCATGGAGGATTTCCCAGATGGTTCTTCCAATCCATTCTGGCCTCATGGGAAAAGCACACAGAACTGAGAACCAGAAGACCTGGCCTCTTCTGACGTTATTCCCTTGAAGTTGCCCTCTGTCTGTGACTAATTCTTCTTCTTACAGTAGCTTCTCATTGACCTTATAACCTTCCTAGTGAACATGGTCTGAGAATCCTTTCTGGAGCCAGGAAGCTCGCTCTCACAATCATGAGATTCATGGTGCTCCCACCTTCTGGATACCAGAAATGAAGCAAAGCTTTATTTATTCATTTTTTTATTTACTTACTATTTATATGTTTGCTTGTTTGCAATTTATTTAAAACTCTACTCGCTGCGTTCCTGCTCTCTATAACCTTCGAACTCACCAAAAAATGTGACTCATTCCAGTCAAGAATAGCCTTTCTACTTGTGCACTCTCTATCCTTCTCCCTCCACCGCTTTCCCTCTTTCTCTCTTCTCTTTCCTCCTCTATCCCCCCACCTCCTCTCCCTCTCTTTTCCTCCACTCTCTCTCCCTTCCTCTCTTTCTCCAGCTTCTCCATCTGGTTTTATTCCTGTACCCAGCACCATCCCCCTTCTTCAATCAGACTTCCACAGTGTGTACCTATTATTCCCTCAGTTCTATATCTTTCCTTCCTTTCACAGCCAAACTCTTTTTAAAAACCCACTATACTCTTTTCATCCACTTTCTTCCTGGTCACTCATTTCTCAATCCCTTGCAAACTGTAGGCTGATTCTGAGTGACCTGAAGTGGTCAGTACTAACACTGTTGTATATCGAGGAGAGCAAAGAGGGCTGGAGCCTGTATACACATAAGACTTCTTCAAAAGTACAATTATGAGTAGTCTAGATAATGATGATTACAGGATTCAGGAGAATTCTCTTGAGGTCAGAGGCTATATTTATGGTATCATCGAGTCATTCATCAGGGAACACATGTGGCCAAGAAAAAAGACAGCTCCTGAACTACGGGAAGTCCTGTTTCCCTTCTTAAAGTCTTCCCACAGTGCATCTTGGGTGTCCCTCTTTAGGGTTGGGATGCTCACCTGGGATCTGATAATTGGTTACTACTTTGGGTCCAAAGCTAACATTTCTCTGCACCACAAGTGGGTCATACTCCCTGAAGGTGACTATCTCTCCTTTATGTGTTTGTCCTTGGTGCATCTCCCTAATCCTGATGTAGATGCCTTTCCTGCTTTCAGCCATTTCTGCTGTCAGGAGATCACAAATGTCTCCTTACAGGCCTCTCTGGATCTTTAGGTTTTTTGGAACTTACAAAACGAACTGGATTTGTCCATCTCAGAACACCCATTACCCAAGATCAGGAAAGAACAAATAGAGAGATAGAGGCAGTCACACACATGTAGCCCCACGGAAGGAGTTGGGAAAGAGAAACTATCCCCTTCTCCACTGAGGTCTCAAACCATCTCTAAACAGTTCTCACGTTTTATTGACAGAAAAAAGAATCCAAGGGACATGTCACTTTTATATATTATATTATATCTTTTATATTATATTTTTATATTATATTATATCTTTTATATATTATATTATATCTCTATTTACATATATTATATCTTTTATATATGTATATTATATCTCTATTATATCTTAGTATATCCACTAAGCTCTGGTTTAGCTGCAGTTAGGGAACTCACTGTCACAAACTAGTGCAAGCCTGTACACATGACCAATGTGTACACTGCCCCCAAGCTTCTACATCAGTTGGAAACAGGAAGAGAATATTTGTACATGCTTTGTACAATGTGCCATGTATGTGCCAATCTGACCATACTCTATAATCTTGTCACATAATATTTGCACAATCTACCTAAAAAAGGAAGTGTATGGATAAAATAAGGGAATATTTTTTAAAGTTTATTTAAACTATAAAGTGTTTTATAACTACAAATGTGAACTATAATAATTACTCTTTTTAAATGAGAGACTAGTAGAAGTGTGCAGTAGTAGAAGCATGACTGGGGGGGAGGGCTGGTTTTAGTCCCATCTCTTCCACTAACTAGTTATGCAACCACAGGCAAATCAACCTCCCCTCTTTTGGGGCTTCAGTTTTCTTCTCTGTAAAATGAGAGGGTGGGACTAGAGGATCCCAAAGGCTCTGTTCCAGCTCTGACATTCAATAATCCTGATGGGGGGAATGGGGGTAGTGGAAAGCTGGGAACTATCTGTTACCATACTCCCCATTCCCATAAACTTGTCATGCTTTCTATATTGGAATGTTTTCTAACTTGTGATACTCATTTTTTTAAGGTTCCAGCCCAGAGCCTAAAAGTGTTCTATCATTTCCTTTTTGTCAAATCTTTTAATTCTTTTATCAAATCAAAATCCTTTTATCAAACCCCAAAAGTGTTTGGTGTCCTTTGGCAAAATGTTCGTAATCTTTCCCCCTTCTTTTCTCTCTTGATTTCCTCTCTACTTACATTTTTCCTTCCGAGTGAATCAGTCTATCAGTTATTGGGCATGTAGACAAGTCTCTGGGCTGAATGCAAGAAAAGTAGAAAACTCAGTCCTTGACCTGACAGATAATCATTATCTAGTCTGGGGAACAAGATGAACACAAATAAAAAAATAAGAAAACAATTTAATGCAGTGTAAAAATCAAGCAGATAGTAAATGCTTTAGGGATGCAGGAAGTTAAGAAGGAGGAATTTCTGAATCTAGAGTTTTCTGGGAAGGCTTTACTTAGATAATAGGATAATAAGCTCAGCTTGAAAGGATGTGGATAAACAGAGGGGAGGACATTCCAGACTGGGATGAAGAGTGAAAATACTAGCTCCTTTTCTTTCCTTTCCCTCAATTTCTGCCTTCTCTTTACCTTTCTAGTATATGACATTTCCTCTTCCCTTTGTTATTCACATAGAATATTCAATCCCCCAAATCTGTGACTTCACATAAACTATTCCCCATGCAGGAAGCTCGTGTCTTACCATCTCTTCTTAGAATCTCTAGCTTCCTTCAAAATATAGCTCAAGTGCCTAATGAAGTCTCTCTTGATCCAGTGCCTTCTCCCCAATAAATTATCTTGTACTTATTGTTTATATAATTAGATATACTTCCATGTACATATTATCCCTCCAGATAGAATATAAGCTCCTTGAGAGCAGGGACTATTTCATTTTTAATTTATATCATCATTGCCTGGCATATAATAGGCATTTAATGAATGTGTATAGATTGATTCAGCTTTGTATACTTTCTTTCCCTCACTCCTCCTTCCACTGGGATGAACTTTGACCTTTAGTACGTGACAAAATATAAATGTCCACATCTGTACCTGACTTGTCCTTTGAGAGGAGAAGCTCCTTCTGGCAGATCTGGGACCATTTTCTTTCCCTCCAGTACTTTTTTCACACTTGAGCATTTTTGGAGAAACCCTGCATGAGCACATTCCCCATTGCTCATGCCAGGTCTCCCCAGTGTTTGGCCAGTGAGTGGAAATTTAATCTTCCCAGAGGGGCCACCTGAGGAAATACTAATATCAGTCCTTGGAAAAATTGTGAATTGCCAGTGAATTATGCAGGAAAAGAGTATAACCTCTGACAGTGACCATGCAAGGACAGGGTTCCTTAAATTAATTCATTTTCTTTAATGAATTTCCTATGAAATGTTTATTTTGTGTATATTTGTAGAAACTTTTGTAAGGCTCATTGAGAACAGAGTCTGTTCACTTATGTCATTCTATCCCCAGTGCCCAGCAGAAAGAAGGAACTTAAAATTCTGATCAATTGGTGTATTCAATGAAATAACCTCTTGAAGGTTATTTTAAACTACAGGTCTGAATTCTACCAATGAGAAGCACAAACACACATGATTCAACTACATATTCTTTAAACACATGACTTCAGCCCAATCATCCCATCCTTATACCTGTAATTTCATGCCTTATACTCACATGGTCTTACATATACATCTTCAGCTACAGTAGTCAATCATCCAACCCATATGCTCAAATCTTCACATGCCAAACTCACATATCATATATATGTTTTATAGAGTTTTTGTGTGTATGCATGTGCATATACACATGCACATATATATACTCCATACTCACTCACATAAACATATGCACCTTAGATTCATGTATCCTATATACTCACACCAATCTTAAATACATGAACCCACATGTCCTCTAAACACACATTGTCACAACAAACACAGTCTTCCAACTCCTACACCATATGAACACATACACACACACCTACGCCCCTTATACCTAGAGACATAACTAGGAATTTTTGTGCCTGGGGAAGGTACCACAAATTATATAAATCTGGAGGTAACAACGTGAAAGCCACCTTCAGTTGGAATGGAAGGCAGGGTTTGGGGACCACCACCTGTAGAAAAGACAGAGACTATAGAACACTGCAATACTAATAGGAATTCATCTGATAGGTTCCTATTTTGACTAAATATTCTTGAGAACTAGGTGCTAGGTAAGGTTTTTCACATTTCTCAACCAAAAAGGCTGGTTACTGGGGCAATGGAAATAGAGCAGAGAAGCAAAGACACTGGACTTAGGGCTAGGAAGACCTGAGTTCAAACCCTCCTTAGATATCTACATAACTATGTGACCATGAACAAGCTCTTTAGCCTCTCAAGGCTCCAGTTACCCATCTCAAAATGAGATTGGACTAGATAACCTTCCCTTCCATCTTCATGATCTTATGAATATAGCAAATAGCTGGATGATTTTAAGGGAGGGAGTTGAAAAAGGGCTTGAAGTCAATCCTCAAAGCATCATGTCAGAATATGAGACCTGGATGAAAACATCAAGTTCAATATTTTTTTGTAGTTTTACAGAGGAAATTAAGTGGTAATTTTTCTAATATGAAAGAATATGAAATTCATTCACTTCCTAATTAAGTCAAAACTAAGCTAATGCTATCAAATGGAATTCAAATCTCATTGAATCAATCAATTAAATAACCATTTATTAAGCCCTTACTCTGCTCTAGACATTGTGTCAGTCACTAAGAGATTCAGTAACAAAAATGAAGCAGCTTTTGCCCTTGAGAAGTTTATCCTCTATTAGAGAAAACAACATATATAAATATATACGTGTGTATACACACACACACACACACACACATATATATATATATGTTTTAAACACACACACACACACACACACACGATAAATACAAGGTAAATTTGGCCAAGATGCAAGGGCTTTAGTAGCTAGAAGGAAATTAGGAAAGACAAACATAGAAAGGGTCACTTAAATAGAGCTTAAGGTAGGGATAATCTGGAGTCAACTCTCTAGCCTGTGAAACAGATTATTAAATTTTCCATGTGAGCATTCCTACAATGAAAATAGAAAATCAGCAATCACTGGAAATCAGGGCTTACTTTATTATTTTGTTGATTGTTTAAACTTAAGAAAGTGTCAGTATGGTAGATTAAACTTAGCATGTGTGCCTATATATGTGGTTTTTTCCAAGATTCCAGTTGTTCAATGTCTACCCACCTATACTTGACCTATATTGCTCTCCAAATCTTTCTTGAGCTCAGCAGGAGTGCAGGAGAAGGCTTAGGGGATGTATTCATCACCAGAGTGGACACTTGGTGACTTGGAGGTTTGGAGGCTAACAATGACAAATGACATTAGGGCTTGAGGTTTGCAAGGTTTGAAATATCTCTTATCTCATCTGAACCTTCCAAAACTTCTGTTTGAAGGAAACAAAGGATTCTAAAAGGTGCCATGAGGATGGCCAGTCTCAAAGACTATTGGTAACAAGGGACCTAGAAAATCACCTCCTTCAACCCTACCCAGTCCCTGCCCCCCCCACACACACACACAATTTTGTGGTTTTCATTGGGTATGTCCTTTTACATTATTTTACTGGGTAATATTCCCTGCTACCAGCTTCTGTGGTTCAGCTCTTCTAAGTCACCTACAATCCATCTCAGCTCCAAGGATGTGGAGCTTAGAAGCCTCTCCCTGGTAAAGGTGAATGAATAACTGTTTAATCATAGCCAAGAAGAATCATTTACAAAAACTAAGCAGAGTGGCCCTATACTAAAATTAAAGTCTTTGTATTACCACCTGGTAACTGAGATGACTGTTCTTTGTTCCAGAAAGCTGATTTTTGGGTTAGAAATTCCCAAGATCCTCCTTGGCTTGCCATGCTAAATGAATTTGAAAAATTAACAAATGAATCAGCATCATAATTCTATATGCTCTTATTGCTCTTACTGACAATGACGATGACAATGATTGCATTGTTAAGAACACATTTATACGGCACTTTCTTCAGTGCTTTCTTCAGATTAAGGCTCTGAAAAGACATCAATCATGTGTTTTTTTTAATATCTTGTTGTTTTAAAATATTTATTAAAAGTGTCACTTTGGTCACTCCACTGATCAAATCATAGATTTAAATTGTGGCCCACCCTGATTATAAAGCCTTTGCAAGTTTCTCCAAGTTTGGGGGATAGAGCATCCAAAACAATCAAAAGTCTGATCCTAACTTGTTATTTTATTCATCCTTATTATTACCAGTTGTTCCACAGATTAAATAGAAGTTTAGAGCTACTTCCACTGCTTTCATCGAATTCTGCAGCCTGGGACAGGTTTCAGTCCTCAAGTTCATAGTCAAGAAAACACAAAGCAAGGCAGGTAGGACTCTCCATGTCAGACTACAGAGGGGTTTGAGATTCAAAAGCTTCCCAATCCCATTAGTGGAAATTCTCAATGCAATTAGACATTTTTAAGCACCTACTGAGTGCCAAGTCCAGTGCTGAGCATTTGGATGCACATTAATGAATTAAAAAGCACAATTAAACATCTACTACCAGATATGTTAGGTGCTTTGATTACAAAGACAAAAATAAAAGTCCCTGCCTTCAATTTTTAAAAAAATAGCATTTTTTCACTGAAAGGACTTATGATATTAAAAGAATATTGCAGGTATTGTACTTCCTAAGGAGATTAGGAATTTAGTTTTCATTTCATGGCAATGGTAATATCATCCTAGTAGTATAGTCTCAATATAGTATAGTATAGTATAGTATAGTATAGTATAGTATAGTATAGTATAGCATAGTATAGGATCAACAGTGAGACTTTGCTAAAATGAAAAAAAAATTGGCTGACAAAACAAAGCAAGATGTTGGCACCAAAACTGGTAATTAACAAGAAACTATCCAGGAATGTTAGGGAGATATTAGCTGGAATTCAGAGGTTTTACCCCTGAGTTTAGTTTGTCAGTTGTACAGATGCCATCAGTCTTTTTTCTTCAAAAAAACTTCTATGAGGGCTGTTGTCACTACCATTTACATTCCTGTCATTTCGACCGTGCTCAGACTTACTTAAAACACATCCCAAATATTTATGAGAAATCACAGGCACTTGTGAATTTCAAATACATTTTCCTATAAACAAGTCAGCTTCATAGCTCTCTTCCCCATATAGAGGCACAGAGTAATAGAGTCAGAAGAAGCCTTTTTAAGCACAGAACTGGTTTAATATAATGGAAAAGGCATTGGTTTTAATAGCAGAGATGCTATCTGCATCCAGAAAAAGAACTGAAAAGTAGAAGTATATCCAGAATGATTTTACATATATATGTATGTATGTATGTATATGTATGTGTGTGTCCAAAAGTAGCCATCTCTAGGGAAGGGAAGAAGAAAAAAAGGGAAAAATGAATTTACATAACTTTATTACATATTTGAAAAGAATAAAAAGTTGTACATAATAGATCTGCAGTTTCATATGCAATCTTCTTTTTATTATACTATGTTAAAGAAATGCCTGTTTTATTCCATAAATTAAAAATAAAATAAACTTTAATTTAAAAAATAAAGGCAGAGAACCTGAGTTCACATCCCATATCTTACTATCTGAAGGACCTTGAGCAAGTCACTTCACTTGTCTAGGCTTTATTTTGCTTCTCTGAAATGATGGGGTTTGATTAGATGTTCATGAAAGTTTCATTCCATGATTGGGTCTAACTTCCTCATGTACAAAGGAGAAAAATGAAGCCACTGAAAAGATGTGACATGGTCACATGGGTAATAAGAAGTACTATTATGAGAAGGCTGTCATTGGAGTTAGGAAGCCTCCAAAGTCAAATTCAGTTTCTGACTCATGTCAGTCCTGTGACAGAGGCAAGTTATTAAAACTCCCAGTGTCCTGTCCTCGAACCTCAGGCAATTCCATAAGACCATAAGATAAAATTAGGTTGCATCTGTGGAAGGATCCCCACATTGGAAGTTCTTAAACACTGATGAAACCACAAGTCTAGATAAATTTTAAAAATAGGGGGGAATGACCTAGTGGTATATTTGGTCTTCTCACTCTAAAGTATTCTCATGCCCACAAGCAATGCTCCTAGCTCTCTCCATGACATTCCACTACATCTTCCAACATATGGTTCCCATATTTTAAAAAATTAAATAGTTTTGAGCTTCTACATACTAATTTAATGAGGAATGTAGCAGAAACTTGTGGAAAGAGTGGGAGGACTCTGTAATCAATAGTTCCCAAGAGCCAAATGAAAGTTAATTGAATGTTCAATGGCTTTGAATGTTGGGGGCTTGCTTCTGAAGGATCATTTCTTGAAAATTGCTATAATTTTACAGTGGTCTCAGTGACAGATTCCTCAAAGGAAAAGCAGAGCAGTGTAGGGGGAACCACACCAATTTTGGGGAGAGTCATGCAAGGGAAAGAACAGTAAATTTCAAACTTGAGTTTTAAAGGACACACGTTCAAATCCTGGCCCTAGCACTACTGACTGTGGGCAAGTCATTTAACTTTTCTGATTTTCTGTAACGTGAAGTGTTTGGACTACATGACCTCTCTTTTAGCTCTAAATCACTGATCCTATACCTTGCCCCTAATATTTCCTAGCTGTGTGATGATGGGATAGAAATGCAAGCTGTTTGAGTACAGAATCTGGTCCATCTTTGTTTTTGTAGCCCTAGTACTTTGTACATAGTCCCTGGTATACTACTGCAGTGAGTACTTTTAATAAATGCTTCGTGTTTAGCCCTCTAATACTTAGTTTCCTTATCTACAAAAAAAAAACGGAGTAATGCTTTGGATCATCAATATTCACAGCACCAACAGAGACTATGAATATGCTGGCATAGTTCTAAATCACAAAGTATAACAGACGCTCCATGTAGAAGACAGAAGAAAAACACATATTCAAACACCAGAAAGCCAAATTCCCACACCAGAAAGCCAAATCCATCATAGTAACCAGGAAGTCAATACACATTGCACTGCAGGGGTCAACGCCATTGCCAAGCCTTCCCCTCAGTGCAGGGCCTTCTCACAAGCAAACGTTCATAACACTAGCTGTGCCTGTCTGTGCCCTCTCTCCTAACTGCTCTTACAAATTTCCTCCTAGCTCTGCTCCCCACTTCCTGTTCTACCCATTCAGCAAGTTCCTCCCACCATATGTGACTTAGATATCCATCTGATTTAAGTAGGTCACGTGGACCTATTAATGGGTGGAAAAGATCTTCAAATTAAGCAAAAATACATTAACAATACATACTTCCACCATCCACTTCACAGGATTGTTCTGAAGAAGACTCTTTTTATGCCTTGAAATTCTATAGAAATGTGAGTTATAATACTTATCAATCATAAGTACAATATTGTATCAGTCACAGAACTATTGTGATTCTAAATCAATTAATCATTAAGGGGAGAAACATGGCTTGTGTACAATTTCACACAGCACAGTCTTTCCAAATTCTACTTAAGTGCATCCCTAAATGTGTCTCCATTCTTACCACAGATCTTCCAAGAGCACATATATACCTCTAGAGGAACATATGGTATTGAATACTTACTACAAAGTGCCCACCTAGTTCTCTATGAGTAACTGATACCCTGGGAGAATACTGTCAATATGACACTAATCATATCCACTGCTCAGCCTCAGATCATATCTACACTGATGAAATCACACATACATATCTAGTTGACCCCAATCATTCTTCCATTTATGTTTCAGTCATCTTTTCCCTTTCCACCCTATCACTTCATTCCATCCTTGCAGTATTTCTTTTCACCTCTGGAATTATGATCAAATCAATACTACTGTAGCTACTAGATAAAGAGTGTCAGTCTACTCCCTTATATCTCCAGTCATCAGCCCTGAGACTTTTCAAACTCCAAAGTGGTCTCTGCTATTCCATATATGTTGTCTCCACCTTTTAGAATTGTAAGCTCCTCAAGGGCAGAGTTTGTCTACTTCTGTATCTGCATCCCCATCACCTATGTGCCTATGGCACAAACTAAGTGTTTAATAAATGCTTTTGCATTCAGTCATCCAATGGAACATTTAAGTAAGTTATAGAATAACTGGTTGACAAGCAGCACTGTAGAAAGAATACTGGGTTTGGAATCAAAGAACCTAAGTTTAAATCCTGGCTCTCAGACATATACATACACTGCCCCCCTCCATGCACATACATTCACCTACACATGCATACATCCACAGACACTCATACCCACAAAACAGTCCCACACAGACACACTCTCACATATGTGGACATCATCAGGAGACCCAAGAGAGTATGAAGAAGGCCTTCAAATAAAGGGAGAGGTTTGTGGGGCACAAAGGAAGGGGACTTACACATTGTATATTCATATAGTTCTATAATTATGCATGTGAAGCATTTACTTTTGGATATTCTGCCTTTGGTTATGATTGACATAGGTGGAAATCTGCTCTTTTATCAGCAAGATGCTGCAAAGCATTTCAAAATCCCTTCTCATTTGTAAAAGAAAATGTAACTCCTTAGGGATTCCTAGTTCCCTGAAGCTTGTGATTTTATCTTTTCACTTTATTGTTTTTATCCTTTTTTCCATTGGCAAAAACCTTTGGATCTTCACGAGTCCATCCCCATTTTATTACTAGAGAATTCCTATGTTACCCATGCAATGGCAAATTTGTATGAGTCTTACGTTATCTGTATTAATCATTGGACAAAATAAAGTACTTATGGCAATAACAACAAAGAAAACCTCCTGGTTCTACGACTTGTTACCTGTTTGAACTTGAGCAAATCATTGAACAGCTTCAAGTATCAGATTTTCACCTATAAAATAAGACAGGACCTCTGAGATTGGCAAGATAATGATATAAAGAGATGTGAAATCAAAAGATGTGGGTTCAAATGCTTACTCTGCCATTTACTGTCTAAATAACATGGGACGAATCATTTAATCTCTCTCTGGGACACTCTGGTTCTTCATCCTCAAAAATGAGGCAGTTCGCTTTGAGGTTTTTCTTGTCTTAGATCTATGATCCTATGTTTCTTTCCACTTCTAAATCCACTATCTATTGCTCAACTATAATTCCGAAAGTAAATGGTCCATTCAACAAAGATGTTGTCATGGAGTCTTAGTGGGGAGGAAATAGCTACACAAGGGCACACAGTAATTTCTCAGAGTTCCTCAAGTTTCTTGTGATATTTTACCTTGAAGGAACTTACTTCTGGCAAGAAACATGCGATGTCTATTGGCCCTTTGTTGCTGAAAGCAGAGAAGTGAGAGAGAAGAAAAGAAAAAGACTGATAGTCAAATCAAGACCAAGAGTTGACTTTTGTGCTGACTAGACCATCAGAGTGGAGGTCTTCCTGGAACTCAACAGCTATGGTAGCCAGTGAGACCAAAGTCCAGTTCACACCTTATCCTTGTATACCACTTCCATTTTCTCTAGCGCTGTTGCAGGGAAAACTTCTGCCTAACCATATTTTTCCCTATTCTTCCTCCAACTCATGAAGAAGGGACAAGGGTGGAGAGAAGATGACAGCCCCAGCACTACGCTATGTCATATTGCAATCTAATATTGATGCCTACTTGTGTTTTAAGCTAATTGATGCTGCCATTAAAGTAAATGCCCATTAACTATATGTTTGTCCAGACTTAATAAGTGCTTGGTTTGGGGGTTGAGAAAGGAAACCTAATGTAAGGAAAGAAGAGAATTCGTCCCCCAGTCAGACTGGACTGAGAGTAAATCAACTACATAAAGAGATCCTGCCCTGTTTGGTAATTTCTGAACATATTTTGAAGTGTATCTTAGATGTCCTTGGACCCAGAGAGGCACACTTTAATAAGGAAATGAACCCTCTAATTTGAGCCTTTAAGGAAATAAATAGAGAAGTGTAGTAGATTGGTACATTTGAGAAGAGGTGCCCCCTTTGGCCTAGATTGTTCCACTCAGCCTCGTCTGGAATTAGACAAACCCTCCAACCACAGAGGGTGCCTGATCCACACAAGAACATCCATACACACACACAAACACACGTGCTTTACACAATGACAAAACAAATGGAGTAACCCATTTTCTCATAGCAAAATACAATTATGAAAAAACAGTCTGAATGGAATTTCAGAAACCCCAAGACTTTTAAACAAGAGAGTAGAATTTAAGCTATAACCCTGCTGCATAACCTTGGCAATAACAAGAGATCATATTTCTGCCATGTTTTATAGTTCTGAATAGCAAGGATAATAATATCCACTCAGCCTGACTCCAGGAAGTCTTTTGTAAACTATAATGCTATGTGCATATAAAACCATATGAAGATAATATTACTGTTATTATTGAGCAATCCAAATTAGACTTGATGTTCTCTAAGATCTCTTCCAATCAATCAATAAGCATTTATTACTTTGGCTGAACCAGGTGCTAGGAAACAAAAACAAAAATGCCACAATTCTTGCCCTTAAGGAGTTTATATTCTATCAGGGGAGAGAATGTGTGTACATGCCAGCACATGTAAAATGTATACAGAATAAATGCATAATCATTTTCACAGAAGGGCAACTGTGAAGATGAGGAAAGACCTCACGTAAGATATGGTGCTTAAACTGAGAGGGAGAGAGGCAAAAAAGGAGAAAGCATCTATTAAGTGCCTACTAAGTTCTGGAGATACATAAAATAGAAAAGTAAGATAGTCCTTGCTCTCAACGAGCTCACCCTCTAATAGGGAGAGACACTATATGTAGAAGGTTTCACTTATACATCAGATAGTCCTGTGATCTTTGGAGTACAATAGCAAAACTCTCTAAACAGATTTTGAAAATGCACTAGACTGAATACAAAACAAAGTCCCAGTGAGTCATTTGTCCAGCCCAGCATCAGTAGGGCATCAGCATCCAGGGAGAGACTGTGACCTGGGTCAAGCAGGAGTCTCAGACACATTCTGGGGCACCTCTAGACCCTTAATAAGGACAGACGCAAACTGGCAGCTTTGTTGCCCTCTACAGAGTTCTTGGTCATAGATCCAAAGCAGGCTAACAAAAGAATCCAAAAAAAAAAAAAAGAAAATATAAGTTATCTCAGAGGAAAAATAACTAACCCAGAAAACAGAATCATTGGACTACCTAAATGTCATGATGAAAACAAGAACATAGACATTTTAATTCAAAAAAACTGCCCAGAGCCCTTAGAACCAGAGGGCAAAATAGGAATAAAGGAATCCATCAGTTACCTCATGAGGGGAACTCCAAAATGAAAACTCACAGGAGTATTATGGTCAAAATCCAGAGTTGCCAAGTCAACAAAAATATATTCAAAACAGACAGAAAGAAAGAATTCAATTACTGAGGAATCATAGAAAGAATCACATGCAAGTTAGCAGTCACTACCATGAAGAAACAGAGAGCTTGGAACACCATATTCCAGAAGAGAAAGTCTATCAGCTTACAGCCAAGAGTATCTTACACAGAAAAACTGTGTAAGAATATAGGAGAAAAAAAAATGGACCTTTAATGAAATAGCAGACTTCCAAAATATTCTTAATGAAAGACCAGAGAGATATAAAATCTTTGTAGTTCACACATGAGTTTTTTTTAAAGCACAAAAAAGTAAACACAAACAATGACAAAGGGTTAAACAAGGGTAAACAGTTTACATTCAAATATGAGTATATGATATGTGTCCCCTTCTGAACCTTATCATCATCAGGGATCACAGAGTGAGTTTAATCAGATAGAGTGCCTTTGAATGGTTCTGTTATGTCTTGACAATCTTAAGAGGAGAATGGAAAGGGAAGGAAAGAGAAATACACTGGAGGGGAGAGGAGAGAAGGGAAAAGGTGAAGGAAAATTCTCTTAAATAGTCAAGGTGTACCAGTAGACATCTATGCCAACAAGGGACTTTACTCTCATCTGAAGTGGTCAAAGGAGGAAAGACAGAGACAGAGAAAGACAGACAGTTTGGTATAAAAATACGTTTCACTCAACAGGGAAATAGAATGGAAACAGAAAAAGGGAGAAGGTGAAATTAGAGGGAGGGTAGATTAAGGTAGAGATTAGTTCTAAGCAAAACAAATCCTAAGGATGCATGAAAATATTTATAGACTCTTTGAAATAGCAAAGTATAGAAATATGAAGAAGGGACATAAATAGTAAGCGTCTGAGGCTAGATTTGAACATGTCTTCTTGATTCCAGGTCCTGCATTCTATCTGGTGCACCAAAAATGAGATGAATCATTTGAAGTCAGGGCAAAAGAATACAGTTAAATAGTTCTTATAGATCCAGAAGGGCTTGAGTGAAGCAAGCAAAGGCCATAGACGCAGAAAGGAAAGAGAAGCCTGGAACCTAGAACCTAATACAATTAAATACAGCAGGCATTTCTTAAGTGCCTACTTTGCTCAGTGTTGGATTTCTATGAAGTCAGGAAGAAGGAAGTCAATACTACAGATCCTGAAAAGTTACCCAAGTCTAAAGTCCAGGAAGCTAAGCCAAGATAGGGGAAAAAAAATTCGAGGTCTGCAAGAATGACACCAGTAAACAATATTGTAAGCTCTGCTCCCAGGGAAAATCTTGTTTTCTGCTCTGCTAAATGGACAGGTAATATAGGTTTGCAGTCCAGGAGAGGCATGTAAAACTAAATGTATTCTATTATGAGTATATTGTATAATACTAAATGATCCTGATTATTACAGATTGCAGAAGCCTAGGGTAATGCAGGGAAAGTTATGTCAAAGACCTCTTTTGTTTCTCTCAAATCACCCAACAGTAATTTATACAAACCGGAATCTGTTAAATTAAGTACTTCTAAAATTTAACCAAATTCTTTTTTCAGAAATTCAGACTCCAAACAGAAACAAATAACTCAATATTTGAAATGAAAGACCCAAACCTGATGCTCTAATATAAAATCTAGGAAGCAAATATTACTTCTAAATGTTTTTTACTATATATGTACATCTCCTGCAATGAGGATCCCAAAAGCCATTTGCATTACTAAAGTTCAAATCCTTTTAAAGAGAAATTAAATTAAATTAAATTGCTTTACATTCTCCCAATAGGCATCTTAAACTAATTTCCCCAACTTACCAAAAGAAAATTCTTTTTTTGATTTATAATTTTTTTCTTCAGACTCAAAATTGTTCCGGGTGCTACAACTTAAAATCACACGTTAAACTCTTGATTACTCAAGAGTTATTTATCTACTTTGTGAATTATTCATGGTTTTTGCTTTTCTTACCTGATAGGAGATTATTCCTCTCATTGCCAGGTTTTCATCTGTCTTCAAATATGAATGTCATCATTTCCCAGTAACATACCTTTCACTATCTACCACTATGTAGCAAAATTAGAATTTTCCTTCTTTCTTCCCTAGATCACTATCACTGACTTAAACATTCATCTAGTTCTTCTCTTTCTAGTTACAGAGAAAATAACAGCATCTTTTTATTCATTGATTCTCCTCTGAACTATCCCCCTAGTATGACATCTATATATGACACTTTACATTGTTATCCTTCTTCCTCTATATTTCTATCTTGTGTCATCAACAAAACAGTTCTCCCCTTGAGAACATGACCTGTCTCATATACCCATTCACACCCTTTATACTTAGGAATGAGTACATCGAAAGTGCCCAATAAATATTTGTTTATGACACTGAGAAGGAAAGAGATGACTGGAAGTCAGGAGACCCTAGTTCTCTATCACTATCTGTATGATTGTGTACCAGCCATTGTCTTCTTTGGGTCTCATTTTCCTCCTCTGTAAAATGAAGGTGTTACACAGCATGGTAGAGTGAAAACAGTGTTGGATTTAGAGACAGAGGATTCAGCTTCAAATTCTGAGTCTACAGTTAGGGGATGTAGCGGGTAGAACACTGAACTTGGACTCAGAAAGACCTGAGTTCATATCCAACCTCACAAACTTGTTAGCTATGTGACCTTGGGCAAGTCACTTAACCTCTACCTGCCTCAGTTTCCTCATTGGGGATAATAACAGCACTTATCTCCCAGGGTTGTTGTAAGGATCAAATGAGATAATAATTGTAAAGCACTTATCACAGTGTCTGGGATTTAGTAGGTGTTATATAAATGTTAGCTATTATTATATGAAATGATATTTATAAAACAGCATAATGTCTGGCATATAATAAATATAGTAAATAGATATTTGCTTGCTTTCTTCCTTTTCTTATCTGCAAATTTCTATAATCCATGCTCTCCTCACAATGATTAAAGGAGACATCATCGTCACCATCATCGGTGACTATTATTTCTTTTCCCAAATCCTTTCTCTTGAAAACTCATTCAAATTGACAGGCCTGCTAGGACTCAAGAGCCTTTCACTCTTGTATTTATCACAACTCTGCACAAGCTGAAATTCTGAACATGTGTGGGATTTGGCCCAAAGTGGCTGCCCCAACCTCATTAGAACTCTCATGTTTACCACTCAAGGCTTTAACTGCTTCCTAATGGTGGGACCAATGAGCAATAACACACAGCTGAGAAGTCCATCATTATTTGGGGGGTATTTCATGCTCAGTGAATAATTATGTGAATAAAATAACACAAAGAAGTTGCCAGCAGCTATTAGACTTATGAAAAATAGCAATGGAAAACTCCATTGACTTGCTATCAAAGGGCTTTTATGAAGAGTAGGAAACCAGCTGTGGCTTAACATCTGTATTTCGAAATCTGAAGCAAAAAGAAGTAAAAGACCAAAATAAAAACTGTCTACAGCTCCCCACCACCAAAATGACATGAATGCTCCCTTATGTGATTTAATTGAGTGAGAGCTGATTTCCCTTTAGTCCAACCTCCATCTAAAACACGGAGCAGAAAATTGATGGTTATTTGCACTAGTTTAGGTAAACCCACAAAGAATGAGCCTCAGGAAAGCAGAACTTCTAAAAACCCTGATTATAGAAACTCAAGAATCTCACAGTATGCAGAATAGACACTTAATAGAATGTTAATGAATCAAATTTCTCTTTAAATTATCTTTGTTTTCTCCTTAGAATTAATTTAGGGATATTGCTTCAAATAGTTTTATCCAAGTCTCTGGATGACGCATTATTCCCTTCGTCGGCATTGCTGGTGCTCATGCTAAATTAGATTCTGAGTGGAAGAGAAGGCAACGGTGAAAATTGTCCCTTTCCATATCAGAATAATATCCTCCCCTCATTTTCTGTCCTGGAAAATGTGGATATTGACATCACTTAGGACTTAGCATTAACAAAAGGTGAGCATAGCCAACATCTCCCAACTGTCTCTGAGGCTCTTCCCCAGTTTCGCACCATACAAATACATCCCATCTATCCATTCAGGCTTTTCAACTTCTTCAAATGTACGTTTCAAGGGCAGATAGCACATTACTGACCAATAGATAGATTGATTGATTAATTAAAATTAAAGGTATCATGATGAAGAAGAAAATCCCACTCTGACACTACCTTCTTGACCTGGGGTAAGTCGTTTAACATCATTGGGTCACAGTTTTCTACAAAATGATGGGGGTAGACTCCATGGCCTCTAAGGTCCCTTCTAGCCCTAGATCTATAGCCCTAAGACAATTCATATGCATCACCCACCCAAGGGTAGGCATGGCTAAGTCCATAGAGAGGAGCTAGGAACTTGCTGCTTGCTCAGGAGATAAGCCAGTACCACCCATCAGGCACAGAGTGCCAGGAAATGATCAATCAAATACCCAGGAACAGCTCTGCAGGCTACTTTCTGCCAGAGCAGCTACGTACTGACTTCTCACTAACCAGAACAAAGCAGAGCCATGAACTGAAGCGCATTTAAAAGTTGGTGAGTTCTCCAATGGCTCCGCATTTTTAGTCTGTACTCTGAAAGGGGGCTTGCTCTCCCACCCCATCCCCCCAAGCTGTGCCTGCATTTGGCCACCCCTGCAGCTGGAGCTCTGATTTTCCCCATTTTTTCACTCAGGAAACCACTCAAAAACTAATTGAACAGCTGAGGCTATAAAAACAAAAAAGACCAGAAAATTGCAATACTTTAACATATGCTGCTGTGTATGTCTATATTATATACATATATAACTTTATAAGAGAAGCCGAATGCCATAGTGAATAGTGTACTTGTCTTAGAGTCAAGGAGATGTAGGTTCAAATCCTGCCTCTGAAAAATGTCAAAGTATTTGAACATGGGCAAATCACTAGGCAACTCTCCCTAAGACTGTAAGTATCAAATAAGTTGCCAATGTGAATCAGTGGAGGGTTTCCATTCTAGCAGTTGCCCACATGAACAAAAATTACATCAGAATTATCTCAGTCCCATGATCTCCCCAAATACAGCATTGTCTAGTCGTGTCATTATGAGCAAATCAAATATGGGCAAATCAAAAGCTTCCATGAGCCTCAGTTCATATATGCCCTATAAAAAATGGATATAATAACACCTTTAGATCAGGTGTTAACAATAACATCTTTGTTACAGGGTTGCAAGAGGAAATGATTTTGCAAACCTTAAATTGACACATAAATATGATTTTTATAATTATTATTATAAGAGTTCTTAAAGATGATTTATTTTCCTTCTCAAATAGAATTACCTGTAATTTTTGCATTTAGGATTTATTTATTTCATTTTCTTTCTATTTCATTCCTATTCTACTAGGAAAGGCATTCCTTTCCTAGGTATTTCTGTTGGCTTCTATGTGTGTTTGTCCATGTATGTGTCTTGTCCCTTATGAAGGGGTGATCAGCAGTGGGCTTAATTCAACAGATGACATTAATTTCCCAGCTGTGTTCAAATTGGGGTGCTTTGAAAATGCTTTCGGCCCTTTTCTCTCCAAACCCTTAAACTTATGTTCTTCAGATGCAATGATCAAATTAATGGCCCTCCTGCAAAGATGTTCCCTTTTTCTCAAATCCCACCCATGCCCCAATAGACCCAGAGGGTACTTCTGAGACAAGTTGGACAAGAACTTTTAAACTAAGGTTGGGCACATATTGTTTAGGAAAAGTAACACAAAATCTAGGGCAAAATTTCCTTTTATTTCCTCACTGAGCCCTGTAGAAAAGAGAGTATTTCCAAATAATAACACATCATTAACTAATGAATAGAAGTTTAAAAAAACACAGTTTCCCAGTGTATTTATTACAAATAGATAGTTTAGGATGCTAATTGCAAATGGAACTAACATCTTGATCCTCTGAATAGCAATGCTGGAGGCAGATTGAGTCCTCATGTATATGGAGTTAAGAAATAGTCTGGTTATGATTAATATGGTCCTGCTCTAACATGGCCCATTCCTTCAGATTCCAGATGTTGAAAAAATTCCCTCTTTGGATGTAACAGATACCTGCCAATAAGCTATGTTCCTACAAAGTCCCCAAATCCCTTTCTTTCTTGTCCATCCTCTTAAAGGCATTCCCTGGCTCATCCCATGTTCTGCAATAGTGCTAAGGAGCAGCCACCTGGAAAACTAGTCAGTCTCTTAGTCTACCTGCCCCCACCCTCTGTCTTGAAACAATACTTTAAGATTCTAGGATTTGGGCTTTCATTGACATGGGAGCTCCCTTCACTAACATAGACCATAGCCTCTAATGCTTACTAAGTCATATTCTACCAGGAACAACAGGGTGTAGCCAGCTTGGTGATGAATGTCTCCCAACTTAGCTGGTCTGGCCTTGAACCATCACCAAAGCATGCTGAAAGCCTCTCCAGCTTGGTGGATGCTATGAGAGCTTGCTCTCCACTAATATAGCTTCTCTCATATCAACAATATCTCCATGCCACATTGAGTCATCAGAGGAGTCTTTGAGTCCAAAGGAAAAAGAAATCTGGTAAAAATCAATAGTGTTCTGAGGATGGATAAATGGTTAGGAGCCAGGAAGTTTCAAGCTGTCAGAACTAGCCTAAGCATTTGTTAAGGTCTCCCTACTCCATTCCCCTCCACACCCCCATTTGTAGTTTGCAAAAATTAAACAAACTTCTCATTAGAGTTTGGCAAATGCATTGCTTTGGAAACTGGCTCCAACTACATAGTCTTACTTTTGCTTATTAGCTAGATAAGATCTTAAAAGAGACAAACTATGTTCTGCTTGTTGTTTTTTAATTAAAAATCAATCTGTATCATCATTTCATTCTCATCTATAGCCCAAAGCAATGAGAATTAGGCCAAGTATTCATGTTCTTAAACTTGAGCTAGGGATACAAGCTAAAAAAACAAAATAAAATAAAGACTTTGCTGCTTGGAGGCATTCTGATGATGTAAAGGGATAATTCCTTTTTCCTCAAGAAATTCATCTCCTAATTCTAAGCTTAGCAGATGGATACGTGTTTAATGAAGCAGATAAGATAGTCAAGAAAAAGTACAAATGGAAGAACAGCTCTTTTGTCTCTCATAAGACTGCCATATAAATACCTCCACTTTTTCATTCATCAAAAATCAAATCAGCACTATTAATTGTGACTTGGACCTCAGAAATCAGAAGGCTCACTAGGCTCATCCCCACAACTACACCAAAGACACTCTAGAATCCTCCTCTTTCTACATCAATTCATTAAGGAAAGTCTACTGAATATCTGCTGTGTGTTTGGTACTCAGTTCTCCTCCAAACACTCCCTTGGCAATCCATCCCATTGTTTAAACTGTAATTGATAGCAAGGACACTTTTTTCATGTGCCTAACCTAAGTTCATCTTGTTACACTCCAAAGTCACCTATTCAGTTCTCAAGGGAAAGGAAAACAGCTAGTAAAAGCAGAACAAGGCTTCTTCCTTTACTTGAAGACATTTTTCATCATCTCCTCTAAGATTTTTCACTAAGGGACACAGGATAAAAATTGGGGAACCTAAAAGCAGCTTCTCACATCTTTCTAAATTTAAATCTCAATATTTGGAGGGGGAAGGGAAGAAGAGAGTATTTTAGTTATGGATCCTGACTTATTAAATTTTGCTATATAAAACAGATGGCAGCAAGAGTGAAGCATACTGGGAAGTACTTAAAAGCTGCAAAGATTAATGCCATCATCCTACAGAGTCTCTTTGGCACTATATGAAAACCTATCACATGACTTTCTGTGACTTTTATGTGCACCAATGGATTATGGGTCATCCATCCAACTGCATATCATAGTCTGAGATGCAGTCATTATTTACTCAATTTTTTTTTCTTGTAAGTAGTTAAAGTGGGATTTTTACAAATGTTCAGGTCAGTTTTGACAATGTAGGAAACTCCTGGTTTGTACCCATTTACCTATACTCATGAAACTATTGAATTTAGTGAATTCCCTCTCCTCTCCATGGTTTAGAAACCCTATGTTCCCTGAGTTATATTGATACTTCAATGGATTTTTGATCTAATGATGTGGTTGATCTCTCCAATAGTACATATTGTAACCTGTCCATATGCCAGAAGTCTTCCTCTCAATCCATTAATGTTGAGTGTCCCTAGAATACACAGGCCATTCATCAGTTACTCCTCAATCTTACCATATGCAGACCTTCCTGCTTTTCTGATCTTACATTTCTAATGTTGTAGCAGAGACAGGAAGATACTACATTTCCATTTCTTTATATAGTGCCATTTTAAAATAAATCTCAATTTCAGTATAAACAATGCAATCAAGTCTAATCCTTATGTTTTAGTTCTCCCCTACTCCAGTTCATGCACAAGGACAACCAAAAGTCAAATAGAATCTAACATGTCTCATGTACCTGAGGCCAATGATGGACCTGCAAACTGGGAAGACTGTCTACTCTCCAGAAAACAGTTCTCAAAGTCAGTGGCTGAATACTAGCTGTGAACTATTTACTTAAAGTATACAAAAATAAGACAGTATATGTACATCATTTTGTAAACCTTAAAGTAAAATATAAATATTAGCTTTTTATGTCATAAGCAACTGGGAAATGGTTCACATTTAGAAATCAGTTTTTATCACAGATTTTTCCTTCTTTGTGTGATAACTGATATCTGCTTTTATTTGTAACTATGACTATAATAAAGATTTTTTTACTTGTATTCTAAATTTAAAAGTCAGTTTTTTTCTACAAAACAAAAAACTCTTTTTTATGTATTTCTGATAATACTTCTTAGAGTTCATTGACAATCTATGATAGCCTAATCACGTCTACCATATAACTCTCCATTGAGTTCTTTGGTACTATTGAATTTTAACTCTTTGAAGACTGTGGTATTCCAAGGTTCACTACCATATAATATCATTTCAGAATGTGTTTAAATGTTGAGAAAAGATGAGAAGTATGGAGTCATTAAAACACTGAATAATTTCCCAAATTCAATTCATCCCATTCTCTTCAATTCTGGTCTAATCTCATTGTTCATTTTCAATGTCCATCCAAGATATATGCACTAATGAAGCAGCTCTTTAGATTATCTATCCAAACATATATCCTATACTTTATTTGCATCAGGTCTTTTTAACCACTTTTACATATATATACATATATAGTTAAGATGAACTCTTGAATGATCATAGCCCTAATTTAGGAATCTCTTCAGGGTTCAGGGCTTGATAGAATCCACACAACATCATCTTCAAATAACCATGTTTGGAGGACCTAATCATCTAGCACCAGCTCCTCTTGTGTTTAGAATCCATACTTGACATCTTTCATGAGAGTGCAAATACTTCTGACAAACCAACATATCACTAGTTTATTCTTTGCTTGATGTTTCAAAGAATATTGTCACCTACACTGAATAGGCTTATTCTAACCATTGCTGACTGAAAAATAGCCTTATTTTCTTATCTTCATCAAGGAACAACTGATGAAAACTGAAATCCTAGTTAAACAGAGTGGAAAAGGAAGAGAGATTGTGAACTATCTAAAATTCAGTTCAAGAGATCTAAGGTTTTCAAAATAAAACTGGTTTTAATAAGCACTCTCTCTATAGGAAATGATTTCTTCCCAAAACACAGGTATATAGACTGGCAGATATTAGTATTAATGAATGTGAACTTGCAGAAGTTTATGTTAAAGATTTTATTTGGTTTTGTGCTTTTCTTTTTGAGAACTTAATTCTTAGTTTTTAAGCCTACTGGAAAAAACTTAAGAACAATGACAGAGTTTTTAGAAAGGATGGTTCAGATACACAGCATACCGGGTATAGTTAAGTGGTGAAACTAAAGAATGAAAGATTAAAAGATCAAAAATTGGAATGAATGTCAAAACTAGAAGTTACCACCAAATCCTAGAGAATCAAGTAAAATACTACTTGAAATAATAAAAAACTTTAGCAAAGTTACAGGATATAAAATAAACTTACATAAATTATTTGCATTTCTACATATTACTAACAAAGTCCAATAGCAAGAGATAGAAAGACAAATCTCATTTAAAGTTACTGTAGAGGGCAGAGTCAAGATGGCAGTGTAGAAAGACACACATATGGAGGCTGCCCCCACACAGCCCATAAAACACCTGTAGAGAGGGACTCTCAACAAATTTTGGAGCAGCAGAAGTGGAGAACAACAGAGTGGAGGAGATTTCCAGCCCAGGGTGACCTGAAAGACCCACAGGGAACATCAATTGCACTGGATGGGGAGCGGAGCCAGGAGCACGGAGCCCAGCTCAGCCTTGGCTGCCAGCACATGGCTTGTGAACAGCCCTCCAGGGCAGAATCTCCAGTCGAGGAATCCCCAGTCCCAGCAGCAGAGAGTCCGCAGATCCCTCAACCCACAGGTGCCAAAGGTCATTGGCAGGGTTTATTCAGCTGGCCAGGAAGGGAGAAGGGCTTTCACATCAGGCAGGCGGTGGTTCTCAGGGCAGCCCCTACAGCAGCCTGAGACCATAGCTGGATTGTAAAAACCCCTGGGGGCGCTGAAGAGTTGAGTCTTACCTCAGCCCTGTGTGGACGCCCTAAGGCAGTGGGTCTTTATCTTGCACTGAATGGGGGCCCTGCCCCAACAGCTTGACTGAATTCCGTCCCCCCTAGTGCTAGTTTAGTGGAACTGGAGGTCAAATGCCTGTGGAGAGAAAACGCTGCTAAGATTCTGGGCACAAAAGTCTTTCCCTGCATCCAGACCAGTACATGCTTGATCGTGCCACCTTGGAGGAACTGATATCTTACAGATCCCCAGAGTATACTCTACTCTTGACAAAGGACCCAAAAGTCAAGTAACTGGTTGGGAAAATGCCCAAAAAGGGGGGAAAAAAATAAGACTGTAGAAGGTTACATTTTTGGGGAACAGATATCTCCTCCCATCCTTTCAGATGAGGAAGAACAATGCTTACCATCAGGGAAAGACATAAAAGTCAAAGCTTCTGTATCCCAAACATCCAAAATAAATATTCAATGGGCTCATACCATGGAAGAGCTCAAAAAGGATTTTGAAAATCAAGTTAGACAGGTGGAGGAAAAACTGGGAAGAGAAATGAGAGAGATGCAAGAAAATCATAAAAAGCAGGTCAACACCTTGCTAAAGGAGACCCAAAAAAATGCTAAGAAAATAATACCTTGAAAAATAGGCTCACTCAATTGGCAAAAGAGGTTCAAAAAGCCAATGAGGAGAAGAATGCTCTAAAAAGCAGAATTAGCCAAATGGAAAATGAGGTTCAAAAGCTCCCTGAAGAAAATAGTTCTTTAAAAATTAGAATGGAACAGATGGAGGCTAATGACTTTATGAGAAATCAAGAAATCACCAAACAAAACCAAAAGAATGAAAAAATGGAAGAGAATGTGAAATATCTCATTGGAAAAACAACTGACCTGGAAAATAGATCCAGGAGAGACAATTTAAAAATTATGGGACTACCTGAAAGCCATGATCAAAAAAAGAGCCTAGACATCATCTTTCATGAAATTATCAAGGAAAACTGCCCTGATATTCTAGAACCAGAGGGCAAAATTAGTATTCAAGGAATCTACAGATCACCACGTGAAAGAGATCCAAAAAGAGAAACTCCTAGGAACATTGTAGCCAAATTCCAGAGTTCCAAGGTCAAGGAGAAAATATTGCAAGCAGCTAGAAAGAAACAATTCAAGCATTGTGGAAATAAAATCAGGATAACACAAGATCTAGCAGCTTCTACATTAGGGGATTGAAGGGCATGGAACAGGATATTCCAGAAGTCAAAGGAACTAGGACTAAAACCAAGAATCACCTACCCAGAAAAACTGAATATAATACTTCAGGGGAAAAAATGGTCTTTCAATGAAATAGAAGACTTTCAAGCATTCTTGATGAAAAGACCAGAGCTGAAAAGAAAATTTGACCTTCAAACACAAGAATCAAGAGAAGCATTAAAGGGTAAACAGCAAAGAGAAATCATAAGGGACTTACTAAAACTGAACTGTTTACATTCCTACATGGAAAGACAGTATTTGTAACTCTTGAAACTTTTTTCAGTATCTGGGTAGTTGGCAGGATTACATACACACACACACACACACACACACACACACAGACTGAGAGCACAGGGTGAATTGAATAGGATGGGATCATATCTTAAAAAATGAAATTAAGTGGTGAGAGAGAAATATATTAGGAGGAGAAAGGGTGAAATGGAATGGGGCAGGTTATCTCTCATAAAAGAGTCAAATAAAAGACTTTTCAGTGGAGGGAAAAAGAGGGGATGTGAAAGAAAAAACATGAAGCTTACTCTCATCACATTCAACTAAAGGAAGGAATAAAATGCACACTCATTTTGGTATGAAAACCTATCTTACAATACAGGAAAGTGAGGGAGAAGGGGATCAGCAGGGTGGGGGGATGATAGAAGGGAGGGCAGAGGGAGGAGGAAGCAATTTGAAGTCAACACTCTTGGGGAGGGACAGGATCAAAAGAGAGAATAGAAGCAATGGGGGGGCAGGATAGAATGGAGGGAATTATAGTTAGTTATACACATGACTATTTTGGAAGTCATTTGCAAAACTACATAGATATGGCCTATATTGAATTGCTTGCCTTCCCAAAGGGAATGGGTGGGGAGGGAGGGATGGGGAGAAGTTGGAACTCAAAGTTTTAGGAACAACTGTTGAGTATTGGTTTTGCAACTAGAAAATAGAAACACAGATAATGGGATATAGAAAGTTATCTTGCCCTACAGAACAAAAGAGAAGATGGGGGTAAGGAAAGGGAGGGATGTTAGAAGAGAGGGCAGATTGGTGATAGGGGCAAATAGAATGCTTGGTGTTTTGGGGTGGGGGGAGGGGATAAATGGGGAGAAAATTTGGAACCCAAAATTTTGTGGAAATGAATGTTGAAAAGTTAAATAAATAAACAAATTTTAAAAATAAAATAAAGTTGCTGTTGACGTTATAAAATATTTAGGAGTCTACCTGTCAAAATAAACACAGGAACTATATGAACAAAATTATAAAATACTTTTCATACAAATAAATTAATATCTAAATAATTGGGAAGATATTAATTGTTCAATAAAAATGACAATTCTACCTAAATTAATTTATTTATTCAGCAGCATACCAAACTACCAAAAAAAATATTTATAGAGCTAGAAAAAAATAATATCAGAATTCATCTGGAAGAACAAAAGGTCCAGAATGTCAATGGAATTAATGAAAAGAAACACTAGGGAAAGGGGCCTAGCCATACCAGATCTTAAATTGTATTATAAAGCACCTATCATCAAAACTACGTGGTACTGGCTAAGAAATAGAGGGGTAGATCAGTAGAATAGGTTAGGTAAACAAGATACAGCAGTCAATGTTTGTAGCAATCTACTGTTTGATAAACCCAAGGACCTCAGCTTCTAACATAAGAATATAATAACTGTATGATAAAAACTGCTGGAAAAACTGGAAAATAATGCGGCAAAAACTGGGCAGAGACCAACATTTGACACTGTATACCAAAATAAAGTCCAAATGGATACACAACCCAGGTATAAAGGCTGATATTATAAACAAATTAAGGGAGCAAGTAATAGTTTATCTGTCAAATTTATGGAGAATGGAGGAATTTGTGATCAAACAAGAGATAGAGAACATTATGAAATGCAAAATGGATAATTTTGATTACATTAAATTGAAAAGTTTTTGCACAGACAAACCCAGTGCAATCAAGATTAGGAGGGAAGCAGAAAACTGGAGAAGAATTTTTACAACTAGTATCTCTGATAAAGGCCTCATTTCTAAAATATATAGAGAATTGAGTCAAGTTTATAAGAATACATGTGATTCCCCAGTGGATGAATTGTCAAAGGATATGAGCAAGCAGTTTTCAGAGGAAGAAATTAAAGTTATACATGAAAAATATGCTCCAAATCACTATTGATTAGAGAGATGCAAATCAAAACAACTCTGGGGTACCACATCATACCTATCAGATTGGCTAACATGACAAAACAGGAAGATGATAAATGTTGGAAAAGAAGTAGGAGAGTTGGAACATTAATTCCTTGTTGGTGGAGCTGTTAGTTAACACAACCATTCCTGAGAGCAATTTGGAACTATTCCCAAAGGACAATAAAAATGTACATACCCTTTGACCCAGCAATGTTGCTTCTAGAGCTGTATCCCAAAAAGATCACAAAAATGGGAAAAGGACCCACATATAAATATTTGTAGCAACTCTTTTTTGTGGTGGCAAAGAACTGGAAATCAAGGAGATCCCCATCAACTGGGAAATGGCTGAACAAGTTGTGGTATATGAATATAGTGGAATACTATTGTGCTATAGGAAATGATGAGCAGGTAGACTTCAAGGAAACCTGGAAAGACTTATATGAACTGATGCTAAGTGAAATGAACAGTACCAGGAGAACATTATACACAGTAACAGTCACAGTGGGAAAGAACTGATTTTGATAGACTTAGCCCTTCTTCTCTATACAAGGACCTAAAACATTTCCAAAGGACTCATAATGCAAAATGCTATCCACATCCAGACAAAGAACTATGGAACACAGAATGAAACTGTTTTCTTTTTTGTTAGGCTTTATTGTGTTTTGGTTTTTTTTTTCATGATTTCACACAACCATTATAATTCTTCTGTACAACTTGACTGGTGTGAATATGTATTTAATAGAAATGTACATGTAGAGACTATGCATAATAAGATTGCATGCTCTTTTGGGGAGGAAGAGGGGAGAAGGTAGATAAAATATAACACTTGAGAAAGTGAATGTTGAAAACTGAAAACAAATAATTTAATAAATTTAGAAGAAAAAAAAGAAGTTACCACCAACCCTTCTCCCTATAGGAATCCTCTCTGTATCATGCCCTAAAAGTAGATAAATTCTAGAATTTTCTAAGAACTTGAAATAAAAATCACTGGTCTATAGATTTTAAATTCTATTCTCTATTACTTCAAAAAAAATCAAGAACATTTGTCCTTCTAAAGGCTTATAGCACTTTTTTCAACTTGACTGGTGTGAATATGTATTTAATAAAAATGTACATGTAGAGACTATGCATAATAAGATTGCATGCTCTTTTGGGGAGGAAGAGGGGAGAAGGTAGATAAAATATAACACCTGAGAAAGTGAATGTTGAAAACTGAAAACAAATAATTTAATAAATTTAGAAGAAAAAAAAGAAGTTACCACCAACCCTTCTCCCTATAGGAATCCTCTCTGTATCATGCCCTAAAAGTAGATAAATTCTAGAATTTTCTAAGAACTTGAAATAAAAATCACTGGTCTATAGATTTTAAATTCTATTCTCTATTACTTCAAAAAAAATCAAGAACATTTGTCCTTCTAAAGGCTTATAGCACTTTTTTCATTCTCCATAATCAAACCACATCCACAGTTCTTCAACATCCTGAATGTAGTTGAGGTACTCCCTGTATTGCCACACTTCTCTTTGTCATGAACTCTTTATAAGTCAATTTTGTTGCTATTTCCAATGTTTAAAAAAAATGAGTATTTCTGCTTTCTTTTAGTTGTCAATTATCCTTCCTCTATCCAATCTAAGAAGCTCATTCTTTGATTCTACTCTTTCCCTCAATAAAGCTAGAAACCAAAACTGTATTGTTGTCCTTAGCGTTCCACAGAATGTTAGCACTCCTGCCCTTATTTTTACAAAATTGTGCCATGCTCATATTCATTCTCTGTTACTTACCCTTGTTTTGTCTTGTATACACATCATTTCAAAATCTAAATTGGTTGGTAAATGCCCAATGCATCCCCATCAGTTTTTTTGCAACTTCCATTTTTCTCCTTCCCTGTTTTCTTCCTTTTGTGCTGTAAGAATTTTATTCTTGAGATTTTACTTTCCTTTATCCTTTGTTCAAAGAGACACAGTCCTACATGTGACTCCCTAAATTAGCTCAGAATAAATAAACCTACTACTTTCTCATTCCCAAAGTCAACCTCCGGCTTCCACTGCTCCAAACTCTTACAAATTCCCTTCACATCTTTCTCCTTGTTCAACTCAAGTACTTACGTCTCCAACTCCTTCTCCCACAACAATCTCCCACAGAAGTCAAAAGTACAATATTAAATAATATATACCCTTATATTGCACCCTTTATATCGAGATCAAAAGCTGAAGTCTTTAATAAGGGAGCCATTACATATCATTTTAGTGTTCATATGTTTAAAGTGAAGGTTAAATGGTCTTTATTGGCATTATATGGTCTCATATCCTCCAAAAATCCAGGCATTCATTTATTACTTGCTGGTCTCATATACCATAAGTTCCTGAGGTGAGAAATTCTTTCTTTGTAACTCCTTTAGAGCTGTCACAGTACACTGAACACAAATTACATAATAAATATCCATTGAATAAATGTGAATTAATTGTTTTTGCCTAAGGCTAAGCTGAAGCAGAGAGCTGGTAAATTGGGCAAGATGCCATCATCAAGCCAGGTACAAAAAAAGGAAAAGAATGTCCTAATTTCTCCACTGTCTTCTACTGTTTTCTCCCCTACTATTTCCTCCTACCACTTTTCTCCATTACAGCAGGAAAAGAATGGAGTTATACTGGCCTACAGATACCCAAACACCTAGCACATTGTTTGGGGATCCCAAAATGGTAATAAAGTTACACATTGTTTAAATTATCACTGTGCCTTTTTGATGAGTGCTGTTTTCTAGCATCTCTGTTATAAAGCAGCAAGTACCAAAAGTCTTTCTGTTTGACTTCAACAGTATCTTCAAAAGCATCATTTTCATTGATGGTGGAGGAAAGATCATTTGTGGCTGATATTGCCTCATATGGAGACTTCTTTGAAAATATTTCTTTTTTCTTCTCTCTTCAGTGTTTATTTCTTCAAGAGAATGTAGGCTCCTTGGGGGTAGGAATTGTTTTCTGCTTTGTTTATATTCATATCTACAATGCCTAGTACTGGTACCAAACACATATCAAAAGCTTAGCAGATGCTTACTGGACTAGACAATGTTGAATTATCCAAGTAGAAATCATCACTATTGGAGGATTGGTGAGGGTTGACATGGGAGGAGGGAAGAGGAGAAAAGGTGATCTTGGAAATTATCTTTTAGATTTTCATATGAAGCAGGTCACTCTTAAGCAGAAATAGGCAAGACAGCTTAGGTTGGCAGGCACTGGACTTAGTGTTTGCCTATGATCTGTCTCTATTGTTTCTAAACTTTAAGGGGAAAAAAGATGAAAACTACTAACATAGTCCAACATCCCAAAGCCTTGCTACTGTGTACACAGTGTACTGCTATGCAGAGCTATTTCCAATATGTAAAACTGCTGAGCTCCTCTATTGTATATGCAGAGCCCTTGATCAGATGAACTATGGCACTGTTTAATGTCCTGTTTTGTGAGTTTTACTAGGCCATGGTACACATCCAGGAGCCATGTCTGGGACGGAGAGTGTTCAAGGTTCCTTGGGGAAAAGTACCTGTTACTATTAGGAATCAGCTATTCTAATCAACTTCTTCCTATAATATCAAGACTGGAAATATTAGGCCAAACACTCTTCTGGGCTTGACTACTGTACCTTGTCAGAGCTGATTACAAATGATCCTGCTTAGTTTTGACCACAGAACCATAGTAAGGATGGGAAGGTTTTTAAAGAGCCAGAATTTGCCAGATGTTGGTAAGAACTAAAGCCAAAACCCTGAGGGAGAAAGTAGGAGTTGAGGATTTGCTGTGCTTATAAAACCAATAAGAAATGTCAATTTTCTGCCTTTCCCTACTATGCTCAAATTATCTAAGCAAGACTATCACCACAATGATCACACACAGAGGGCTACCCTATTTGGAAATACCCAAATTCCAGTTTCTTAATAAGTTTTCGTATGTCCCATGACAATATGGTATCATGGGAAGGGCCTGGGAATCCAGGGAAGACCTGGATTCAAACTCCTGATTCTCCTAATTACCTTCTAGGTGACCTTATGTAAATCCTTTACTTCCCTGAACCTCAATTCTCTTTTAATAAAATAAGAGCAGTGAACTAGATGTTATCTAAAATCTCTTCTAGCTCTAAACTCCTATAATCCTATGATTCTATTTCCATGGTCCTATTACTCCAAAGTTCTTAATATCCAGAAATGAATGGAAAAATACCACTCATTCCCAGTGGGAAAAAAAAATAGAAATATTTTAAATGGTCAGTGATGAAAAAAATAAAGGTGAAAAACTAGTTAGTACAGATTAACATTTTATTACTTAGCCTGAGAATGGAGAATGTGGAAAAACTCATTACATAATCTGGCAATTTGCATACATGATGTCTACAACCTAACATTTTGCCCCTTTCACCAAAACGATGCTCAGTACCAAAACTCTGGATCCCAAAGTCCCCTTGAGACTCTGTCCTATGATCCTAGGACCTAGGACTCCTCTCCTAAAGTCAAAGCTCTAGGATCAAATCCTCACTTTGCTACCTATTACCTGTGTGACCTTAGAAAATCACTTAAATTTTTTGAGAGGGCCTATGTCTTGTCAGTTAGATAAGAAGCCTGAAATAGTGCTCTCTTTGGTACTTCCAGATAAAAAATCTGTGACCCTAAAATCCTATAATTACTACTAGAATTCCAACTTCTTTCCCCACCTAGTTTTTTAAAAAACTGTCTAGGACTGAATTGTAGCTCTTCACCTAAGTCTATCCATAGGCATCCCCTCTCAAAGGCCCCTGATACCAACCACAGTATCAGATTTGGACATTTTGTGGAATGAGATTGAATTTTCTGTGAAACATATTGCAAATGCCCTGTGGTCCCAGTCTAGGGTAGAAATACAAAATGAACTTAATATGTCTCTCTGTCAAGGCCACATGGAAGTACTTTGGTAACTTAAGCCACAAATATATGAAGCAAAATCTTCTTGTAGGAGGGCCTCAGACAATCAAGAGTTGGCCAATCCCAATGGGAGGAAGTCATAGTCATAGGTTTCTGAGAGTTGAAAAGTACCTTAGAAATTATCTGGTCAAATGTCCTCATTTTATGGATAAAGAAACTGAGCCCCAAAGAGGTCAAGACAAAAGAGGACTGAGGTTATACAACTTGACTGACAGAATCAAATCTCAAAGCCAAATGTAGTACTAACAGTAGTATATCCAAAGCTCAGTTTTCCATAAAGGACAGAGGCTTAGGGGGAGGATAGAATATGGGGGTTTCAATGGAGTCAGTGAGGGGCACAGATGGAGACTATTAGCACGGCTACAAGCCAGACATTATTAAAAAAAAAATCAGTGGGGAACAAAAGCTAAGTTATAAGCTTCAGTGAAAGAAGCCAAATGGACAGGGAAACTTGGCTTTCATCTACGAAGATGGGAGCCATTTGGCCTCATGTCTTAAGGTCTAGGCTACACTGGCAATCTAAAGTTTCTACAATCCTAGGGAAATGAATCTCTTTCCAATGCACCCCTGAAAGAACCTACCACATAACCAGTTACCACTGGTTCAGAAGTAAACAGATACTTAATAAATGGATTCCCAACAATATTAAATCTAAGTTCTACAAAATTCAAGGTATACAGAGAATTGGCACAAAGATAATAAGACAAGAGACATTCCCCAATAGTATGTAAATGGTCAAAGGAAATAGACAGTTTTCAAAAGAAGAAATGCAAATTATCAAAAGCCATGTAAAAATGTTGTCCCAAAATCACTAATAATAAGAGAAATTCTGACTGAAATAAATCTGAAGTTTCACGTCACATCCACCAAACAGGTAAAAAATGATTAAAAAAACATAAACAGTCAGTATTGGAGGATCTTCAGGAAGACAAGTACAGAGCTATGAACTGACTAAATCATTCTGGAAACTTGGAGTTACACGTGAAGAATCACTAAATTATATATCCTTTGACCCAGCAGTCCCTCCACTGGGTATATACCCTTAAGAGATCAATTGCAGAAAGAAAGATCCTATATAAAATGAAATATCCATAACAGCAATCCTTATGGAAATAAAATTAGTATCTATCAATTAGAGACCAGCTGTATAAATTGTACTGTGTGAAAGTGATGTGACTGTTGCTGCCTAGAAATGATGATTATGAGGAATTCTGAGTAAGACAGGAAAACTTAGAAGGGGACAGAGAATGAAGAAAGAAGCATTCACCATGGGGTTGGATCCATTAAAAAGAAATCACAGTGATACAAAAACAGAAGATCAGAATTTTAAAAGAAATATTCTATCAACCCTGCAGGCTCAACAATGGTGCCATCCTTAAGTCTTCCCTTACCTCTAGCCCGCAGAGATCTCTCCCTTCTCCAAGTGACCACACTTCAACCAATGAGTTCTTCTACTACTTTGCCTTCTTGTTTCATTAGCGTACCTTTTGTCTTCCTACTCAGGCAGGGTTGTTTCGGAGCCAGTATTGCTCCTTAGGATTGTTAATTTCTCAGTTATGAGAATTTGCCTCTCAGAAATCTGTTTTGTTGATTGTCTGGATTTAAGAAAGTGATGGACAAAATGTTCATGATGCAGATTAAATTTAAAAATTTTTCCCACATACTTATTTTTTCTTTCAGAGATCTGGTTGCTACCAGTTGGTTGTTACCAGCACACCCCTGATTGTAAATTACTTAGAGTCTGTCTCTCATACATCTCTGGTCTCCACCCCCGAAGCCCAGCATAGGATCATATGCACATAAGTGACTGGTAAACACAGACTGGTTGCCTAAGCCTATTCACTGATTTTGGAATCCATTAAATCTCTCTTCAGATCTGCAGTGACATCACACCTCTCCCTCCAACCTCAAGTCTTTTCTTACAAGGAAAGTCAGGCTACTGTAGAAGATGTATAAAGGTATCTTCATAGATGATAAGCCCAAATTCTCATGACCTAAGGAGGGCTATGCCCTTGCTGCCACTGTAATACTCCAGCAAATCAAGGGACTGAGATAAGCGCTGGGCCCAAAATATCCTGCTTGAGGAATACCTGAGAATTTGGAAATATCCATGATGTGGAGACCAACTACTCCTAGGTCGAAGATGCTCATGAATTTCTCTGCAGTGTTCTGGGAAGAAATGTGAAGTTTAGGATTTCAAGAGATCCTATAGAAAAACTTGAGAAGGTCCAACAGAGATACCCTCTCTCCCAAAGTGTCTTTTTTCTCATGGAGCAATTTAGAAGCTGACAAAAATAGGGATTTGTGGTGTCCCTGAAGTACTTGAGTATGAATTAAGAGGTCAAGTCAAGGGGGGGGTCATAGATTTAGAGATGGAAGGACCTTACAGGTCATCTAGCTCACAGAGGTGAATTGACTTACACAAGTTCACACAGATAGTACAAGACAAAACCAGAATTCAAATGCACTTCCTCTGACCTGAGCAAGGCTTTCCTCTTATACCACATTACTTCTCTAATAGCTCAGTCATTTGCTCATGCTAAAAAGAAACTGCAAATCAAGTCAAATCTTCAAACTTTAGAACCCAGGATATTCAGGTGAATTCTAAGAGTAATAACACACAATCTCCATTTGCATCATTATAAAAATAATAAAAATTTCAGTGAAGGATCTGGAGTCAAAACGAAAACTGTCTTCTGGACCCATTATTTTACATTGCACAAATAAATGCTGAGGTCTAGTCATCTGGAGGTCTATATGAGTGTCATCCACTTATCTCCCTCAATTCTGGGAGTCTTCTAGCTTCCAATCACTTTTTTCTTTCCAAAGTAGGTATGTTAGTTATTAGTTATGCAGTGGAAGCAGCTTTCTCACAACAGGCCTATAAAAATATTCCACATCCACAAAGAGGGTTTTGTCTTCCTCATATTGTTCTGATCAGTTTCTCTCTCTCTCTTTCTCTCTGCTCTTTTGTAATTGCTATTAAACCATTGAGATAATTGCCAGTTAGAGTGCTGCTATCCACCCACATAACCTGAAGCCATTCCACAGTGTGTCACAACACATCATTTTTAAAATCTTGACAGCAAGTCCTGGGAGTGGGAAGACTGTTCATTCCCCTGATCTTGCTGGGGCTTTAAAAGAAACTGACTAAAAATAAGCACTATTGAAGCCCACTTCTGGCAGTGCTCAGAACACAAAGATTATTTTGTGCCCCTGATCCTACTGACTGCACTGGAATTGCCATTACAGTTCTGGAATCATAGAATTGGCAACAATAGAAAGAAAATGAACTGAATCACTATTTCAAATGAACACAATGACACTGTCTGGGAGATGATGATAAAAAAATAGCTCAAAATACTTGTCTGACTTCTCTTCCTGCTATCATTATTACACTACTTCCATTATTTCATCCTAGCCATTTGGTCACTGGTGGCTTTGTGGTTAGCCATGTTTTTCTAAGACTAGAGATACCTGAAGGTTAGGCCTCCACAACAGGCCGGGAAAGGAACTCACCATCAGAAAATGGTGCCATCATTTCCACCCCCTAGTAACTACCTCATACATAAGGAATGTTGTAATGAAAAAAGTTGTCTTATTAACTCTAAGTGTGAGAGTGGTATGGTAGGATGAGGGTGAAGGAGGGGTGAGAGTAGGAAATGGGAAGAGGGAGAAATACATGACCCCCACTGCACATTGGGAAAGGAAATCATTGTGGTACAGTGGAAAGAGTCTTGATTCTTCAAGTCCTGTTTCCGATAGTGGCATCAGTTTCCTCATCTGCAAAACAGGGGAGATGGACTAAATGAACTCTGAAATCACTTCCAGTACTAACTCTACAATGTTCTACGCGCACAAAGTCTCATGGGATTTCATACCTGGTGAGTCAGGCTAGACTGGTCAGTCTAGTGCCACTTCTTTACTCCTAACCCTACTGGATCCAGCACTCAGTTGTTTTTCAATCGTGTCCAACTATTTATGACTCCATTTGGGGTTTTCTTGCCAAAGATACTAGAGTGATCTGCCATTTCTTTTTCCAGCTTATTTTGCAGATGGGGGAACTGAGGCAAACATGGGTAAATGACTTGTCCAGGGTCATACAGCTAATAAGTATCTGTGGTCAGATCTGAATTCAGGTCTTCCTCACTCCAGGCCCAACATTCTGAGCCTCATGAAACTACAACATTCCTTGTCTTGTATCGAGGCAGAACTACATGAAAACCATACCAGAAGGCATCTTAGACATAAATATTAACTTATTATTGCCATTAATTACCCTTGCAAAAATATGAAGGGGATGGGTTTTCATTTATCATGAACTCCCAAATGGCTATCATCTCTGAATTAATTAAATCTGATGGAATTACCTCATAGGGATTAACTGACTTGCTCAGGGTCACACAGCCATTATCAGAGGTGAGATTTAAATCTAGGTCTTTATGACTCCAAGCCTAGCACTCTAATCATGATACCACTCTACTTTTAATTATTTATAATGGCTATTATTATATTTTATCATAGATAACTTTTATATAAGTAACTATATAGATAATATTATAAATATATTATATAAATTATTATATAGATGATTTTTTAAAATTCTTACAGAGCACAATCACCCTGAATGCAGATTCTCTTCTACTTCATGGCCACATCTCTGTGTTCTTCCAGTTACTGGTCTGTATAATAGGAAAAGATCTATCCTGCTGATACAGTGACAATAAAGGGCATAAATTTAGTAAATCCAATTTGTTCTGGAAAGTCAGATATTTGCTTGGTGGGCCTGGAATTTACAGGTGCTGAATTTAGCTTACTGTGGTACTAATTCTGTCTGAAATCAGTCTAAAAGAAGAAGCAAGAAAAGTACCAGTTGCACAAAGCAATTCGCAAGCTGCCACACAGATGGGGACAGTTTACAAATCAAAGGATCCTGAATATTTCAGGAAATCAGAATTTAGTACCCTTTCCTTATCTTGGATGTCACAAGATAACCCAATCATCCCCAACCTAGTTTTCCTTACCAAGAAACAATGTTAATGGAAACAACCTGTAAACCCATTGTGAAATTATAACAATCAATAAATGTTATTAAACACCTACTATGTGCTAGGCACTGTGTGAAACACTAGGATTCAAAAAGGAGTAAAAAATAGTCTCTACCCTCAAGAGCTCAGGACTTTCTAGACAAATACAATATAAACTCCTTGAGGGAAATGACTATTTGCGGGGGAGGGTGTTTTGTTCTTTGCATCCCCAGTAGCTAGCACTTGGCATTCAGCATCACTTAATGAATACCTGGGAAATGAGTAAGTAAATGAAAAAATACAAGGGGAAGATTTCATTAATACTCTCAGACAATTAACTCCACCCCCCATTCCTTTGCTTGTTTCTACTGGGCACCCATAGATATTCATAGAACACAGCACACCCAACCCACAACAATCACATTTATATGTATACCAAACAAGAAATTGTACCCAAATTCTCTCTATCTGAAACAACTGACATTAGTCAGGCTCTGGATGAAGCACAAACAAACTCTGTAAATATGTCTACAATGAAAAACAGCCTATTTATTGAGATGAAAAATGAGATTAAAACTATGCACAGCTAGTGCCTACGCACTGAGAGTTCTGGGTCACAATTAAAATAGATCTCTTTTGTTCAAGAGCCAAGCACATTCAATTTAAAGCCCTTCTGTTTTCCAGCTTGTCTTTGTGTCTTGAATAATTTTGAGGGCAAGCTTGATGCTCAATGATGGGGTTGACATCTTTGTTGAACACCTCATCTCCCAACACAACTGTTGCTCAAGAAATAGTAATGATGGCACTGCAGATATAATTGTTCTTGGGAGAGCAGGTCCTCTACTCTTGCTGAAGCCCAAGACAGAGATTTTTTTTTTGTAAAGTAAATCCAGGGTGGATCTTGGCTCCATTAATATTAGAGTGAGCTGGAAAGGAATCTGTTCAAGTTGATCACTCACACCTATACTCATCATCAGTTACCAATTTGTGGTGATGAGCTCAGCCTGCCACGATTTTCCCGAATTCCCACCTACTGGGTTGGGCCCTCGTTTAATTACAGGTCTGACTTTTAAAGCTAAGACATATTTTTCACCTTGGAAAATCTTGTCCAGTAAAACCTTCCCAGAAAGTTTTCCAGGGGCTTGAGAAAAAAAAGCAAGCTCAAGCAAGCAATGTTCCCCATGCTGTGGGTGAGACTCAGAACAGGAAGACAGGTTTATACCAAAACCCTCTGGAACGTGGATATCCCTATAACTTCTTCACACCCCAGTATAATCATTGGATTATACATATGGATCTGGAAGCAAGCATCAAACATATAGAACCCCCTCACTTTATAGAAGAGGAAACTGAGACCCAGAAAGATGAAGTAACTTGCCCATGATCACATTAGCAGAGATGGGATCTGAACCCTCTGACTCTTTGCATTACACCATGCTATCTTTCAAACCCATCATTGTATAGATGACAGTACTGAGAGCGAAAGACATGAAGAGTTATGCCCCAATTCACACAACTAGTATGCGGCAGATCAGGGATTTGAACCCACTTCTGACTCCAAATCTAAAGCTTTTCCACAATCATGGATCCAAGTCACTATTTATTTGGCATTTACTCTATGCCTAGCATAGGATTAGCATTATATATTGGCATAGCATAAATTAGGACTTTTCTTGCATAAAAAAATATATCCTTCATCATAAAGTGCCTAAAACCCTCCAACTAGTAACTTATTCCTCTGGGTTGTTCATCCTTCATTTTCAAATAACATCACAGGTGATTTCTTCAATTTGATTTAAGTGAGACAGAGTTGCACAAAATCTTCAGCTTCACTCTCTCGTCTTAAGTCATCAAAGTCTAGAGGTAGAACAAAAGTCAAGGTGACTGACAGTGCCTCAGGATGCAGTGGAAGACCTGACCAAGCTTAATGCCTGACCAAGCTGTAAGTGCTCCACAGGATCTGGTTCAGCTGCCTTCACAGCCACAGGAATAAGTTGTTTTCATCTGCCCATTCCACCAGGGAAAATCTTCACATGCTTAGGGTAGATATCCCCCAAATACACCAACAGATTTGAGGATTGTCATTTACCCTCAACCTGGTTTAGCCATTCTGACAAGATGGTTTGCCTGGGTGTGGACGTTGTGCATGCCACAATTTCTTGGAGCCACAAGTGAGAATTGGGTGAAGGTGGACACCAGTGTTGGGTGAACAGCCCTGAAAAGGGCTGGGCAAGCCCTCCCACCAAAGGCACTAGTCTTCCCTGAATACCCCATATATCCTGCTTTCATTGCTTGAGCAATAGCTTCAGATATGCAGAGGATAACAAGTTCATGGCAGAAAGTGAAGACACGTTAAGAAGTCTCTTGAGGAGGGTGAAAGAGGAAAGTGCAAAAGCTAGGTTTAAGCTTGACATTAAAAAAAAAAAAAAAACTAAGATCTTGGCAACTGCTCTCATCACTTCCTGGCAAATAGAAGGAGAAGAAATCAAACCAGTGTCAGTATGTTCTTAGTCTCAAAGATTACTGAAGATGGTAACATGCAGTCATGAAATTTAGTCACTTGCTCCTTGGAAGGAAAGGTATGGCAAATCTGGATAGCATACATAAAGGCAGAGACATCATCTTGCCAACAGAGGTCTATATACTCAAAGTTATGGTTTTTTCAGTAGCAATGCGTTGCTGTGAATATTGGATTAAAAGGAAAGCTGAGCATCACAGAATCGACAATTTTGAGCCACGTGTGATATTGGAGAAAACTTTTCAGAGTCCCTTGGACAGTAAAGAGATTAAATCAGTTAATACTTAGAGAAATTGATTCAAGCTATTCACAGGAAAGTCAAATACTGAATCTGAAGCTTAAATACTTTGGACACATAATGAGAAGACAGGATTCACTGGAAAAGACCCTGGTGTTGTGAAAGATTGAAGGTTAAAAGAAAAGGGGATGACAGAGGAAGAGACGGATAGATAGTATCATGAAAATAATGAAAATTATCTGGGACAAAGTTTGAGAGATAGTGGAGGATAGAAGGCATGCCATGGTCCATGGGGTCATGAAGAGTTGAATGCAACCGAATGAATGAACAACAAAAGAGCTACTCCTTTGAAACACAAGCCATTTTCACCCTCCCCTACACTTTTCAATCCACCTCTCCTCAGTGTCTTCACTTGCAAATACAAAGGGTGATACACTATGATGTTTTCTATGTGCCCGATGCTATGCTAGGTAGTAGCGAAACAAAGACAAAAATGAAATAATCTCTTCCCTCTCAAGTTGCTTATAAAGACAATGTGGTTTTCTTTGGAGGGAGAGCCCTGACACTTGAGTAGAACGGTAAAACTTTAAGTAAAAAAAAAAAAGACTTTTAAGTCAAGCCAAGTCAGGACATCAAGCATTTTATTGAGTGCCTATAATATGGCAGAGACTGTGCTAAATCTTGGGCTACAAAGAGTGACAAAAATGGTTCCTGTCCTCAAGAAGCATATGTTCCAGTGATGGAAACAATTTGTAAACTATATATAAACAAGATAAATTAAAGATAATCTCAGAGGGGAGACGCTAGTATCAAGGGGAGGCTTCTTTAGCTTTCAGCCTGAAGGAAGCCAAGTGGCTGAGATGAAGAGAGTTCTCTGGCTGTTGCAAACAGATACTGAGAATGCAGAAGATGTATGTAACGTCTCACGCAAGGACTAGCAAGAAGGCCTGTACCATATGTATAACTATGTGGAGAGATATAAGAAGACTGGAAAGGCAAAAAAGGGGCAGATTGTGAAAGGCTTTAAAAGACAAACCGAACATTTTCTTTTTCATCCTATAAAGGGGGTATAGGAGAAGGGAACAAGCACCTACTGCATTCCAGTCACTGTGCTAAACTCTTTACAAATATTATGTCATTTAATTTTCACAAAACCTTGTAAGGTGGGTGCTGTTATTATCTCCATTTTACGTTTGAGGAAACTGAGGCAGAGTAACCTCAAATGCCTTGCCAAGGGTCAAACAGTTAGTCAGTATCCAAGACCAGATTTAAACTTAGATCTTCCTGACTCCACTACCAACATACCGCTTGGCTGCCCCAAAGGTGAGAGGTAGTCACTGTATGAATATGACGGTGACGTGATCAGATTTGGGCTTAAGGAAGATCATTTTGGTAGTCAAATGGAGAATGAACTGGAGTAGGGAGACTTGAGGCAAGGAGACAAACCAGAACATAATTGAAAATAGTGTTAGTTCAAGACAATGAGGGTTTGCATCAAGGTGGAAGCAATGTCAAAAGAGTGAAGGAGAAAAGTACACAAGAGATGTTTTGGTGGTAAAATCAATAAGATGTGGCAACAAATTTGGATATGAGAGGTGAGAGAGTAAAGAATCAAAGCTGACAATTAGATTGTAAGACTGGGCATTTGGGAGAAGGGTGGGGTTGTTGGCAGTAATAGGAAAGTTGAGGAAAGGGAGGTGTTTGGGGGAAAGGGAAGTTCTATTTTGAACAAGTTGTGTTTAGGATGTCTACGGGGCATCCAGTGTGAGATAGAAAACCAGAGAGAAGTTAGGACTGGATAAATGAATCTAAGGACCATCTGCATAAGGATGATAGTGGA
>JAJHZJ010000396.1:1036766-1071766 GCA_023548195.1 Bettongia penicillata ogilbyi | reverse complement strand
TTTCCACTCATGGCCCCCTACCTCTGCAAAGAAGTGGGGGGAGCTAGAAGGGGTTGTTTTTCCATATTTCTTCTTTGGAGCCAAACTTGACTGTTAAAATTTTGTAGCATCCAGCTTGAACTGGTTTGTTGTTGTCCTTTCCATTTATAGTGTTATAGTCACTATGTTTATTGTTTTCCAGGTTCTTATTTCGCTTCACATCAGTTCACTCTGTTCATTCCTGTTCATTATTTCTTATAGCACAATAATATGCCATAACATTCCTGGACCAAAATTTGTTTAGCCATTTTCCAATCAATGGAGGATTTATTTTGTTTCCATTTCTTTGCCATTACAAAAAAAAATGCTGCTATCTTTATTTCAGGAAATATACGGTCTTTCTTTTCTTCCTTTACTACCTTGGAGTATATATCGATCAGTGGAATCTCTGAGTCAAAAGGTGCGGACATTATAGTCCCTTGCTTTCGATAATTCTAAATTGCTCACAAGAATGACTGGACCAGTTTACAACTCCACAAACAATGCATTAGTGTGTCTTTCTTTTTTATATATTTTCAGTTATATTAATGTTTTGTTTTTACATTAAATACATTTACAAATTACATTTCCTTCATGAAAGGTCTCCTGATCTCATCTGTAACTTCATGCAACATTGCACATCTCTCACAACCCCTGCCTCTCTACTATTTTTGATTAACAGAAATCTAGTTTCTCCTCACATCTCACATCTAATTTTTAAAAAGTGAAACAAAAGAAAATTTCTTACAACAAATATGCATAATCAAGCAAAATGTGGCTTTATACAATTGCATGTAACATATGCAATGACTATATAAAAGAAATATGTGTCTCCCTCCACAATCTACATCCATCACTTCTCCATCATGGATAGTATGGTTCGTCATTACTTTTCTGGAATCATGAATGGTCATTGTATCAATCATAGTGCTTACAGCTTTCAAAATTGTTTGTTCTTACCATGTTATTTTCATATAAATTGTACTCTGAATTCTCATCTCATTCTTCATTAATTTGTAAAGGTCCTCAAAATCATTTATCTTTACAATATTCATGTTATAGTATAAAGCGTTCGGTTTCTGTGTTGTTTTTTTCTGGAAAAAAATTGACTATATCCATCTTTTGTCATCTTTGCCAATTTACTGGGTGTGAGATAAAACATCAAGCAGCTAAGTGGCTCAGTGGAGAGAGTACTGGACTTTGAATCAGGAGTACTCATTTTCATTAGTTTAATTCTGGCCTCAGACACTTACTAGCTGAATGACCTTGGGAAAGTCAGTTAAACCCTGTTTTTCTCAGTTTTCTCATCCATAAAATGAACTGGAGAAGGAAATGGCAAACCACTCTAGTACCTTTGCCATGAAACCCCCAAATAGGATCAGGAAGAGAGGGACATGACTAAAACAACTTAGCAGCAGCAGCAAGGTAAAACATCAGGATTGTTTTGATATTCATTTCTCTTATCATTAATCTGAAGCATTTTTGCAATATGGTTTTTAATATTTTGTAACTTTTTTTGAAAACTGTTTGCTCACATACTTTGTCCACTTATATACAGAAGAATGACTTTTGTTCTCATATATTTCTACTAGCTCTCTATATATCTATTTCAGAGTTTAATATATAATATACATATATCAGAGCCTTTTTAGAGATAATTTGACACAAAGACTTTGGTCTCAGTTAGTCCCCTTTTTACTTACTCCTTAAAGTATTACATACTTTTTCACTGATAGAATTCAGGATAAATTGTTGATTATGTGTACAGCTTGGCTAAGATAAGCTTGTTAATAATTAATAATAATAACTAATTACATGGAGCTACTTTGAAGAGGACATGTGATAAATATTTCACAGTTATCAGAGGTGGTCCTTCAAATAGATTAACTTCTCCTCTCTTCAAAACCAACAATTTGATAATTCTCCTAATTGTTGAAGACTGTGAATAGTAACTCAGTTTAATTTGAAAATTAACACACTAGCAGCTGCAACTTCCTCTTCCTAGCCTGTGTGCTGGGGAAAGAGCTTTGCCTTCACACATGTGCTCATCTGCACAGGCAGCTGATCCCAGGAGGCGAAGAGATGCAGGATGAAATCCCACAAATATCCCTTATTAAGTATATGATATATTTCCAATCTCATTGTCCTCTCTGGTAATGACACTTCTGACATCCCTCCCTGCAAAGGAATCCAAGTGGACATAGTGTTCATCTTTTATTTCAACACAGAGGCAGTCACTGCTCACACATCATATGCATTTCTTGGGAAAGAGTGGAAATCTCTGGCTCCTGAGATTCCCAAATCACAAAAAAAAAAACAAAAAAAACCAAGAATTTGGTTCCAATATCCCCAAACTGCTGGAACATCAGAAATAGAGAAGACCTTCCAGATCATCTGGTTCAAGTCCTTCATTTTTTAGATGAGGCAGCCAAGGCCCCATATAGATTAAATTCATACAATGACAGTGGACATAAAGGAACAATAACAACCCAAATCTAATGAATGTGAATGCACATATTGCTATAGTCCTTTAAGGTTTACAGAGTGTTTTCTTCAAAATAATCCTGTCAAGTGAACAGGTACTGAAGGTATTATTATCCCCAGCTTACAGATGAGTAAATTGAGGCCCAGAGCCACAGAATCCAGACTCAAACCCAGGTCTCTTGACTGCATAGCTAGCGCTTTTCATATGTGTGTGTGTGCATGCTATATATAGGTCTGTGCTAGTTGGCATATATTGCAACAAACTCCCCAATGGGCAAGTCATCATTACTAACTATTTGTTTAACAAACAAATGCTCATTCTTCTTATTGTAAGAAGATTATCTAAAGGGCATGCTAACAAAATCAGTGACTTATTGACAAAATAGGGTTAATAAAGGCAGGAATGTAGGACAAAGATAGGAAATAGGTCTGCCGGCTTCATATAGATATTTTGTTCTTTCTCTTAGGTCCATACAAATGTCAATGAGGAATCATTATGGGAGCTGAGGGAAGCCTTATGACACCAGGGTCTTAAAAGCTCCCGAAGTGTTTTGTTGAATGGAGTGCTCCGATGTGATTTTAGGTACATAGACTGACATTCAGGGTTATTATGGAAGTTAAAGGTAATTTCCTAACTCTAAGTAGTTGTTTGGAGCCATAGACTTCAAGTCAGCATCGTGGAAAGGACAGTCAAAAGAGTAGACAATCTTAGTGCAGAGCTTCTGCTGGGTTTTGCTTGATGCCTGTCTAAAAATGATGGTTTATAGCCCTATGCTATACAACCTCCCTTGCCAAGGAATAGCTAATAAGCTGTTCCACCTCAGCAGGTAGTAGCAGAAAGCAGCAAATGGTCCTCAAACCAATAGGTGGTAGTAGAGAGCAGTACATTGATCCCAGGATGGGCAGAGGCACCCAGTGGGAAGCCAGAGACATGATAATGGCCCAGGAGAATCAATCTACTGCTTAGTGAAGGGAAGAGAAATAACTACCCCCCTTGCCCCCCAAAAAATAACACACACTGGAGGACAGAGACAACAAAAAGCAACATCATAACCTCACCTGAGGAGATTATCAACTAAAATTTTGGAAGTTGGAGCTCTTTCAGCTTGGTGGGAAACCTGGCCAAAGGCATCCTTATTGTCTGTCCTCTATGTGTGTGCCCTGTCCTCATATGTCCTTTGTGCACGTTGTCTGATCCTGCAATATTCTATGCATGCATACTCCCTCCACCGATGATGTGGTGAGTTTACTCCATATGTGCACTGGGAACCTTTTTTTGTCAAAGAACACTTGCTAGATGACATTTATTTAACATCTTTTGGTTTACTTCAAAGCTATGTCTTTGGTTTTGCCAAAGTAAACACAGCAATGAGGGCTTATAAGCTGGGATCTTGTGTGGATGCTGACCCACAAAGGACCTTGAATCTAGGGCAATTTTCTAGGACCCCTCCATGGTATAGAAGGGCTCTGGGAGGAAGCAATGTAGAATGTTGAAAGAAAACTAGAACTAGGAAGTTTAACCTTCCCTTACCCACCTCTTTCCAAAACTGTTCTTCCCCTTAATGTTTCAGAGCTTAGACCTAAATACCAAATATTCAAAAATTAAGAAGACTCTCTCTCCGTATGAGAAACACTCATAGAAGTCTGGAAGAACATGGCCACAATAATGAAAAGAATAAACTCTGACATTTTACCAATGTTTATGCAGTTGTAAATATTTACCCAAAAACATAAAGGAAAACATTTATCGTGAACCGGAATATTAGGAAAGCAGCTTTTTTTCCCCCTAAATCATGTTTACACTCAAGCATCTACCTCAGTAATGGGACTCACATTTCTACGCAGAATATTTTACTAATTTGTCCTAAAATGAAATGGTTTTCAGAGAGAAAAGACAAACAAATGAACTCATTAGGAGACTCAGAGTTTCCTAATATTTTTTCCTATGATACAGAGGAACAAGCATTAGGTGTTGGGTCAAAGAACATGAATTCAAATCTCATTTCTGCTACTTACCACTAATGTGACTTGGACTGTTTCTCTTTTCCAGGCCTCAATTTCATCATTTGCAAAATGACTAGGTTAGATGAGATGGTGCCTGAGCTCCTTAACAGTTCTACATTTATAATCTATAATAATTCCATCATCTCTAGCCCTAAATCCTGTGATTATATGAATTTATAATCATCTTTGCTTTTTGTTGGGGTCTTAGACTGCCCCCAAGATTATCAGTTTGTGGTCTGTGGGGTCTCTGGCGTATAGCACATGCAAACACTGGTCAGCTGTTGCACATCTAGAAAAGGACAAATTTGAGATTGATACATCAGATGAGGATTAATAGAAGGAACTGGGGATTATAAAACCAAAGAAGAAAATATTTGAGGAAATGTGAGAGCTGCCTTCAAGCATCTGAAGAGATGATACAGAGAAGAAGGATTAGATTTGATCTGCTTGGCTCCAGAGGGCAAAACGGAGAGTTGCAAGTGAAAGTTGAATAAAGAAAAAAATGAGCTCAGTGTAAAGGAAAACCTCCTAAAACTTAAAGTTGTACAAAAATGCAATGATGTAGCTCAAGAGGATATAAACTCCCCATCATAAGGGGTCCTTAAGATGGAGGCTAAATGACCACTAATTAAAAGATAGTGCTGCTTTTGTTGTGGGCTATATGACTTTTGAAGTCTCCTTCAACTCTAAGATTCTGTGATATGACGGAAAGAAGAACAGACTTGAAGGAGACATCTGAGCTCAAATTCTGATTCTGACACTGACTTTATGACTCTGGACAAACAAATTCAACCCCTCAGCTCCAGTTTCTTCATCTGCAAAATGTGAATAATACTTTCACCATTGACCTTACAGGATTGCTATAAAGAAAGCAGTTTGTAACCCTCAAAGTATTCTTTAAATACATTATTGTTATTGTTTTTATAGTTGATAAGGAAAGATGGTATGTTTAGCACTGAAAATTCTCTTACTATATGGACATGAATTTAATAAACAATCCATGGTGGTCAATGAATATACTTAAAAGACCACTGCCACTTTAACCAAAGCCACTTCTCAGAAAATAGGAATTGAAAAATACCATCCAGACAATCAACAAGCATTTATAAAGTGATTACTATGAAGTGGGCTCTGTACTAAGTGCTAGGGCTACAAAGACAAAAATGTAGTAATCCCTGCCCTCAAAGACGGCAGCGTACCAGAGAAAACAACATGTATTTGTAGAAACATATGCAAAACAGAACATAGAAAAGTTCAGGTTAATTTCAGGAGTAAGGCACTAGCAGGCAGAGGATTGGGGAAAGCTTCACATCGAGTATTTTTGGTGAGATCTGAAGGAAGGTGGGGATTCTGAGAAAGGAGGTAAGGAGGAAATGCATTTCAGACATAGAGAAACAACCTGATGTAAAAAATCATGAAGAAAGGAGACAGAATATTGTGTTTGAGGAACAAATAGGAAAGTGTGATTGGACTATACTATGCATGAAGAGAAGTATCATATTACACCCTTGGAAGGTCAGATGGGAGCCAGGGTATGAAAGGCTTAAAATGATAAACAGAGGAGTTTACACTTTATGCAATAGGTAAAAGAAAGTCATTGAAGTTTACTGAGCAAGGCTTTGGTGGCAGGCTTTAGGAATATCACTCTGGCAGCTGTGAGGAGGATGTACTGGAGAGACCACTGAAGAGGTCACTGAAATAGTCTAGGTAAGAAGTGATGAGGGCCTGAATCTAAAGATGGCCAAGTGAGTATAGAGAAGTAAACAGTTGTGAGAGAAGTTATAGAAACAATTAACAAGATGAGAACATAGTCAATCTAACCCTGGTATTTTACAGATAAAGAAACTAAAACCAAGAGAGATCCAAGTACCTTGCCATGCTCATGCCTGTAACAGAAAGCAGAGTGAGAATTCAAGTTCAGGGCAAGTGATTCCCAATTCAGTGCTTGATCCACTACACCAAAAATGCTGCCAACTTAGGTCAGAGTCAAGGATGAAAAAATTGAAATGTACAAGTGAAAAAGATGAGCTGGCCATGCAGCAGAAGGAAGGAGAAATAGGGCAGTGCTAATGTGTTCTACTGGTATCATCACATGCACAAGAAATCAGAGAAGACTCTCAACATGTTGGGTTGTGTGCTGCCTGTAATGAATTCATGGAAGGTCATGGACAAGAAATCATTCAAGAAAGATAGGAATGAAGGGAGTATGATTTACATCATTGGAGGGCATCTTTACATCAATGAAATCTGAGGTTCGTTGATACATTTGGAGTATTTGATTACATAGCTGAGAAATCATAAAGGAAGCATATATATAAACTTACAAAAGGATCTATCAGAGGATTCCTTTAAACAGAAAGTTTGACTGCTGAGTTATCTAAATCGTGAACACACTAAAATTACTGACTTTTTCTTCCTCTGTTCTTTGGGTTGAGGTTTCTGCTTGCCTTCTTGCCAACACTGCTCCCTCCTCCCCACCTCCACCTCAGGAAACTGGCAGAGAAGAAGATCCAAAACAACTTATTTGGGTTATCCATACCATCCCATCTCTCCCCTTTGGCTCCCACCCCCAAAATAAGAGAGCTATGTGCTCTGATCCTGCCATTGGAAATCACTTAATGGTAAGCTTTAACTCATTTTTGAGAAGAGGAACAAAAAGCCAGGGGGAATTTTCATCTCCTTTGTTCAGAACGGGAAATCAGAATCCAAGAACTACATATCCCTCTCCTTCAAGACAAAGGCAGGACAAAGAACCCCTTCTCTCTTCTCATTTGAAAACACACACACACACACACAAACAACAACGGATTCCATCCTCTGGTCAAATGAAATCTAAACATTGTATCTAAGTCTGTGAACCTCCCCAAACCATAGTTCCTTACAATTTCTCCTCTCAATCTAATTAAAACTCTTGTTCTGCATTATCAGAGGAAGGAAAGTTCTCTTTCCAAATGATCTTTGAGGATTACTAATAATTTGCTAGTTTAAAAAAAATATAAAAAAGAATTCTCCTGTATCTGGAATGTATAGACAATGCTAAAGTGAAGAATGAAGACCAAGGGGCACAGAAAAGACTGCTGTCCTTACATCTAAATGACACCCTTTGCATGGAATCAACCCAACAATTAGAGGCAGCTAAATGGTGCAGTGGATAAAGTATTTGGTTGGAAGTCAAGAAAGATCTGAGTTTAAATCCAGTCTCAGATATTTACTAGCTGTTTGACCTTGAGCGTGTCACTTAACCTCTGCTTGGCTTGGTTTCTTCATCTATAACATGGAGATAATAATAGCACCTACCTCCCAGAGTTATTATGAGAACCAAATGATATAATATTTGTAAAATGCTTTGCATAGTACCTCACATATCATAGGTGCTATGTAAATGCTGGCTCTTATTATTATCATTATTATTATCATTTAGGAGGCAGGATCAATTGCCAATGTCACTCAGACAAACCACTGAACCAGCAAAGATTTTATGATTGGAAGGAGCTTTAGGGGGTCATTTTACAGATGGGAAAGCTAAGACACAAAGGGTCACATAGGCAAAGCCGGGTTAACATCAATCATTAAATCATAACTTTAGAGATAGAAAGGAGTTTACAGGGTATTTAGTACAACCCCCTTATTTTACAGATAAGGAAACTGAGGCCCAGATCACCACTTGCCCAAGATCACAAAGATAAATGGTAGAACCAGGTTTCAAATGCATGTCAAAACCAGAATTCTTCCCCTATATCATGTTGCAACATAGTCCTGCTTTAGAATTCTCTTAAAACTACTGTCTCCTGGGATGTTCTCCTTCAGCAGGGACCATGTCTTCTTTGCTTCAGAACAGCACCACCACCCCCAATCCCCGGTAGCATAGGACATATCATAAATCCTGTTTAATGGAATTTATATTTCACAAGGTCAACAGAGACCGGAAAATCTATTTGAAATCTGAACTTTTCTCTGGTTTTGGCTAGTGGTCTTGAGCCATAGCTATAAGATATTATGGTTGCTGATGTGTGTTTGTAGATAGTTGAGAAAGCTAGCAATGGCCCAGAGCTCTGACCACTAAACTTTTATGGAAATGATTTAAGCTAATTAGGGGTAATCTTTCCCCAAAAGTTCTCAAGTTCCTCTGAGATTAGTCAACATTTAGAGTCCCATGGGTCATGCTGTGAAAAATGTGGTTAGGCACTCCAAAAGAGGAATCACACTGTAGGTTGAAAGTGAAGTGGGAATGGGGGATTCTACCAACAAACAAAATGTTTCACTTACAACAAAATCCAGAAATAAGTGGAATTTTCAAGCACTAGCAGTGGAGGCTTTCTAGAACCCCATGGGCAAAGTTCCCAAGTAATGTAACATTCCTGTGTCTGGCCATACCACTGGAATGGTGACCTTTGAGCTGATTATAACTTGTCCCAAGAAAGTTCTACCCAGTGCCTTAGTCCTTTCCTGGAAAAGTCTGGAAGGAATTTAACTCTTTAATGTGAATGCAGGGAGCAGAGAAAGAGAATCTCAGTGCCTCTGACTGTCTTTCAGTGCTCTCTACAATCTGGTACTGCCTGACTAACCAATCTACCCAGTTCGATCCCTTATCCTCCCCTCTAACCTGGCCAATCGCACACACTGGGGGTCATACCCAATCATTTGATTCAATGCAAATGCAATTCAACTTTTAAAAAAATTAATTTAGCACTTCCTGTATGCAAGGTCTTATGTTCAGCCCTGGAGAAATAAAATAAAAAATTATATAGCCTTCACCCTCAAGGTGCTTATGGAATAACAATGGAGAAGACATACAAACATATGATGAAGGAGGATGAGACCATTGCAAAATAGAGATCCAGACAAAGTGCTGGAGGAAAAAAAATGAGAACCAGGAAAGATCAATCTATTTTAGAAAAATAAAATTTTAAATGTGTATACCCTTTGACCCAGCAATATCTCTTCTAAGGCTGTATTCCAAAGAAATCATAAAAATGGGAAAATGACCCACATGTACAAAAATATTTATAGCAGTTCTTTTCATGGTGGTCAAGAACTGGAAATTGAAGGAATGCCCATTAATTGGGGAATGACTGAACAAGTTGTGGTATATGAATGTGATGGAATACTATTGTGCTGTAAGAAATGATGAGCAGGTGGACTTCAGAAAAACCTGGAAAGACTTAAACTGAGTGAAGTGAGCAGAACCAGGAGAACATTATATAGAGTAACTGCCACCATGTACAAGAACTGTTTATAATAGATTTAGCCCTTCACAGCAATGCAAGGACCTAAAATATTTCCAAAGGATTCTTGATTCAAAATGCCAACCACATCCAGAGAAAAAACCAAAAAGTTGGAACTCAGAATGAAGCAGACTATTTTCTATTTTGTTATGTTTTGTTTTGTTTTTTCTCATGGTTTCTCCCATTTGTTTTAATCCTTCCCTGCAACATGACTAATGTGAAAATGTCCTTAATAAGAATGTATGTGTAGAACCCATATAAGTTTGCATGCTGTCTTGGGGACAGAGAAGGAAGGGGGAAAAATATTTAAAACTTGTGGAAGTGATTGTTGACAACTGAAATTAATTATTAACAAAAAAAAAGAAAAAAATTTTAACAACATATTTTCTTTTACATTACTGACTTTTCTCACCCCTCTCCCCTATCCACTATAATAAAGAAGAAAAAAAGTTCAGTAAAACTAACCGGAAATAGAGCCTAGATTAATACCTTCACTTCTAGGGGGAACTCTGGATAAGGAAACCCTCTCTGCCAACACGGGTCATCATCTTCTTTGCAACTTGTAGTCTCAAGACTGTAAGACATTAAGTGATTCCTCCAGGACCATCCAGCCAGTTTGTATCAGAGGTAGGACTCCAACCCAGGTCTTCTGACTACAGTCAGCTCTCTATCCACTCTCATCAGTGCCACATACTAATAAGAAGCTAAGGCAGGCTTTTCTTTCTTCTCTCTTGCCTGACTCACCCTCTGATGAAAGTGGTCGGAACATCATCATCACCATGATAGATTCATGGAAAATTTAAGCTGGAGGAGACTCTATAGAATATTGCTCATAAAACCTAGATTCAAATGGTCTCTGCTGCCTATTACATGATCCTAGACAAATCACTTAAACACTTTGGTAAACAGTTTCCTCATCTCTAAAATGAAGAGGGTGGACTAGACACCCTCTAAGGCCTCTTCCAACCCAAGGTTTAAATCATATGAGTTGTGTTAAATCAGGATCGTGTCCCATCTTATGCAGTGACTCTGAGAGAGTTACTCAAACTTTCTAAGCCTTAGTTTCCTCATTTGTAAAATATAATCCCAGCACTTAGCATAGTACATAATATAATAAGTACTAGCAATAGTACATAACATAATGAGCACTTAATACATATGCTTTCATTCATTCTCTCCATGTGAAATGCCCTCTCCTTTCCTTGTTATCTCTCCAAACTTTGCCCATCTTCTAAGACTTACTCCAAGTCACACTCACTTTCATGAAGACTTTTCTGACCATAGCAGCCTCTTTTTCCCTCTGGAACACCTCCAGCACTGAGATAGCATCACACAACTTAAAACTCACTGGTTCTTGGATTCACATATTCACACCATTCATCTATTCACTACATCTACAATGTACAAGTTTTTATGAGAAATAAAAAGATGAATGGAGATAAGATCCCTGCCTACACAGAGCTTGCCATCTATTAGGAGAAAGAAGATTCATATCAAATAATACAATGGAAATAGCAATAATAGAAAACAAAATATGACAAGTGTATAAAAGTATACAAACCAGAAGATGGAATATTGGGAAGGAAGAGTTTTCTTCTGGTGCTCTAGAGGAATTAAGGAAGGCTTCCAGACAGAGGAAGAATTTCAGCAGCTCCATGAAGGATAAGCAGAAATTTCTCAATAGCTACATACGGTGAGGCATCCAGCTTGCCTGGAGCATGGGATACATGAAGGAGAAGGAAGAGACACAAGGCAAAAGCCATATTGGAAATAACAAAAATAAGAAAAGAAAGCTCTTACATAGCTCTGTAAAGCCTATGAAGCACTCTACACACATTATTTCATTTAATCCTCATAACAACTGTATTAGGGAGTTCCCCATTCCCCAGAGTTAAGAAAAGGGGCTAGGGCAGCTTGAGGTCCACTTGCCCTTCATCTCATCCCAACAAAACAAAAACCTACTTTTTCCCACAAACTTTTTTTAATCATCTCAAAATGAGTGCTCAGAACTTACAGGACAGATACTGGAAGTCAAATCAAGAAGGGTAGCTGGCAGTACTTTGTGCAGGAAAACCTCAATTAACTGGAATTCACCCAACCAAAACCTCAAATAATTGGATTTGTATGTGGCAGAATTCTGCTTTTAGAAGAGGAAAATGTAAGCAAAATGAGCTCATTCAAAAGACTTATTGTTCACATTTTTATGGCATTTTGCTATTTGCACTGAGCCTGGGAACACCATAGGGCCTTTTCAATGAGATAGATGGCATGTGACCAAAGTTTAGTCTAAACCACACTTTGAAAACAAAATCATGCCATGCAGCTGAATGGACAGTCTATTGGCTTAGTCTATCAGTAGACATGTCTTAGATAAGTATTTCTGATGAGCTCAGTGAGCTTAGCCCAGCACTGCATGAAGGAATAGGGCAGGCTGTGCTGAACTGAGAAAAGCGTGCATTGATTCCAAAGATCCCAAGGTACTACTTGGCTCAAAACTCCATCTTTATTCCTTTAGCAATGCTAAATGGATTGAAAACATGGGACCCCATCATCTCAAAAGAATTATAACTGTAGGCTACCCAAAGGGAAATGGGGATACTTGGTGGCCATTACTAGACTGCAGCATATTACAATGACTTCCATTTAAAATTTGATGTAAAAGATATCATCTGGGTCAATATGACCAGAAAAGGATGTAGAAAGTAAGAATGAGGGATAGTAGATGAACAGTTTTGTTGCTGCATGATACCTGTGAAATAAAACAAGAGGATCAAAGGATTGAATGAATGAAGAAAAGTCATTTTTTAAGACTTGCTGTGTGCAAAGTACTGTATTATAATCACTGTTAATGCTTACTATGTGCAAAGCACTAGACTATAATCATTTGTTAATGCTTGCTATATGCAAAGCAATATACTATAATCATTTGTTAATACTTACTATATGCAAAGCATTATAACCATTTGTTAATGCTTACTATAGGCAAAACATTAGAATTACAAATAGAAAAGACAGTCCTTAGTCTCAGAAAGCTCAGATTTTAATAAGGAGAGACAACATATACTGGATGTTTTCAGCTGTAATTATCAATTTAAATATGATAAGTAATAAAATTTAATAGTCAAATATATGTAATAGCAGTAAAATTATTATATCATATACATAAAAAGAGAAAATATGTGGACATGCAATAAAAACGTGTTCTGTAGAAGGCTTATGAAAGGGCTATGAAAAAATTCCACAGGATGAAGTATGGAAAATGTGGAAATGAAAGAAGAAAAAGATGGGGAAATTTCACTAGAACCTACAGTCAAATATTGGTTATCCTGAAAGGGGAGGGGAGAGAAGAAGGAAGAAGAAGAGGATAAAATCCACTTTTGTCTTTAAAAAAATTGTTTTTTCTTTATTTCTTTTGCTTTAAAGAGGTGGAGAGGACACTCTCTAAGGCCTCATCTACTGCTCTTGTGGTCTGGGCATTAGAGAAAAATGATGAGTGGAATAAGAATCTTCCTTCTTAGAAAGATTTAATTATTACTGAGCAAATTCACCTTCATTTTTCTTATTTTTAACAGGCTTTGTTGTTATTGTTGCTGTTCTGAACTCTTGCCTCAGTTTGTTATATGACCTTAGGTAAGTCCCTTCCCTCCAGGCCTTATCTGTTAAATAGTGGAGCTAGCAGTGTAGATGTTCCAGAAGGTCTCTTCTGGCCCTGACATTCTGGTGCTGAATGTAGGTAATAGGCAGGGAAGCAATTCTGGAAGCAAGGAAGGAAAGATCTTTTCTCTGTTTTCCCACAAGTTGGTTGAACACACTACAGCAATCCCCTAGGCTACCAAGGAAGTCAACTCAAGTCCAATCAATTAATCCAATTCCTGAATAAAGGGCCACCCCTCTTCAGCACTGATGAAGAAAACAGAGCAGGGGCCTGGAGAATTTGGTCTGTCAGAGAGAGCAATCTTGTCACCTACTAGATCCAAGATAAACTCTTGACTGCATAAGCTAACCAAGCAGACAGAGTTTGCTGCACTTGGTTACAGGAGGAAGGAGGAGAAGGGAAAGGAGTAGGGGTAGGAAGAAGGGGGTATTATGGAGAAGGCATCTCTGAACTCTTGTCTTCTTTTTCAAAACTTAAAAAATAAGATATTGAATAGCTAAACATGGAGTGCAGGATGGAAGGGGAAATCCCTACCACCCTACCCCATAGCCCCCACTTCTCTGTCTCTCCCTCCCAGGAAAAGGAAAAACCCAGAAAAACTGTGACCCTGATGAAGCTTTCCTTGGGAGCTCCCTCCTCTTTTTCCCTCCCCAGCTTTGATGGGGCTGTCCTACCCCACTGGTCTCCTCCAGCCTCGCATGCCTCCCCAGGGCCCTCCTGACAGAGGGAAAGCCCCAACATTGTTACTTCTGATTTACTCACAAGGAGCACTGAGTCTTTAATAGCTGAATGTAATAAAAGACAAGAAAACTGAATATAATAAGAGACAATGAAGCTTCAGCTCTAACCTCCATTTTCTTTCTTATTATTAGAGTGGTGGTGGTGGTTGTTATTTATATTTTTGTATATTATTTATGTTTGTTATTTTTGTTATATTTTGCCCCCAATAAAAGGAAAATGGTAAAGTAGGGGGAATATAGGCCCAATCTTGGAGTCAGGAAGAGCTAGGTTCCAAATTCTGGCATTATGTTGCCCAAGAAACCATGGGTAATGATTAAATGACCAGGTCCTTTAACCAGGCATATCGCAAGGCTAAAGATTACAGACAAATTGTCAATCTGCATCAATGGAGGGAATTTTCCTACAAAGGAGGAGAAGTTTCCTACATCAATGAAGTAAGTCAAGAACAGGAAAAAAAATTCATAAATGATTGGTGAGCTGGCATAACTATGCTTAAAATTGTTATATTAAGTAATTTTGATATAATTAGATGTAATTAATATAATATTATATTATTACAGTTGTATAATTTAGGTGGTTCTGTAAAGTAGTACCCAGCGCCTAAAGCCAGGAAGACCTAAGTTCAAATCTGGTATCAGGAATTTACTAGCTGTTTGACCCTGAGCAAGTCACTTAATCCTTTTACTGCCTCAGTTTTCTCATCAGTACAATGGGGTAATACTAGCATCTACCTCTCAGGATTCTTAGGATCAAATGAGATGATATTTGTAAAATGCTTTCTTTTATTACTATAACTTAAGTTCTTCATACATGCACATCCAGAGTCCTTCTCTAATGCCTTATTATGGTGTGGAGTCAACGCTGGGTTCTTGAAGGCCAAAGCAAAGTGGCAAAAGCTTTTTTAGAGTTCTACAAGGATGGAAAGGCTTTGCTTGAGTATGGCTCCAAGACTGTCAGCTGAGATAACTACAGCCTAACTAATTACAAACACATGACTAGGTAATGAACTTTTCATCACAACTCAGAAAAACCATACACTAAGGTATGAAGGAGTTGCAATGCATGAGTGGAAGGAACATGCACATTAGCAGATCTTAGAAATTATTAGAAAGAAATAATTAGAAGATCTTTAAATATTGGATTATATAATTGCCATCATGTAAGAAGAGGAAAAGTTGAACTAGAAAAAAGATGAACCAGTTATATGAGGACTAACAGACAGACAATCAAGTGTTGCATTGTTTTCCAAAAGACATTGAAAGACTCAGAGGGAGACTCCCTACACATAGGGTAAAACCTCTATGAGGGATTTATGGGAAAAGGTACAGAAAAATCATCTCAGATAAGGAGGCATTAATTACTGAATGTGAGTGCTCACACTGATAAGAAGAGCAATCCTAAATACTGCAAAGATAACACTTAAACTGCATGGTACTTTGTCAACTTTAAAGTGCTATAGAAATGTGAGTTGCTATTATATTTTAAGAGGGAATTTCCATACCAGAAGTTTCCTTAACTAAATCACTGGTCAAGACCCAAAAAAGGATCTATGGAGACAGCTTAAAGCATTTTACAAAATACTGTCTCATTTGAGCCTCACTATCCTGGAATAAGGAGAGTACAAATATCGATAACTCCATTTTATAGATGAAAAAACTGAGTCTCAGAGAAGTTAAGTGACTTCCCCAGGGTCCCACAGGACTCAGACCCAAGTGTTCTGATCCCAGCATTCTTGCTCAAGTTTCACTGTTCTTATAAAGTGTACAAAGCTAACATCTTCATGTGAAAGGAAAATTGAAGAATTTGTCATTTGTACCAAAGTGCTATGAAGCTGACCTAAATTAATTAATGTGAGTGTGAATATGTGCCATTCGTTCATATGTAAAAAAAAAAAAACCTATACAAAAATAGGTCTGTGTCTATACGCGAGGAGATGGAGTTTTAGAATGAACTTTGTTATCAAGGATCCTTCCCTGCAATACAGTTCTGTCCTCCATTCTAGATCAGGTCATTTTCTTAAGACCTGATTGTGCATTGTTTTCCATCCATAGTGGTTCCCCTCTTACTTCAGCCACCAAATGCTTAGACACATCTCCAAAGTAATTCAGGCTTTTGCACACAATCAGAAACTCAAAAACTTGTGTGAGTGGACACAGTTGCCTACTCCTCCCTCCCCGTCTGCTCTCTGACTCCTGAGTTATCCTCCTTCAAAGGCAAGGAAATTGTGTACAGTGAAGCAATCCTGAATAGACACCATTTTAGAACTGTAAAGGTCAGTATTAAGCAATTGAATGAGTACTGAATTTGGCATCAGAAGTCTCCCAGCAGAGCAATTTGGAACCATGCCCAAAGGACAACTGTAAAAGCAAACATCCTGACACATCCAGCATAGTCTGTTGTACAAGTTCTTAGATCTGATTTTCTGAAAGGAAAGCAACTTTTGAGGGATCAACAATCATTTTAGTCAAGCATAGGTATCATTCATTTAGTCCAGAGGGAAAAGTTAGCATCCTGAACTTTAGATAAAATACAGAGAAATCAAAATCAACAGATAGGGCTTCCAACTGTCTGATAGTAAGCAATACATACATCACAGATCAACAGAAAGATAACTTTCATAGTTACATGACTTACATAGTTACATAGTTACAATACATAGTTATCAGAGAAGCACCAACATCTGGGTTTGCAAAGCTGAGGGAGAAGTGGGGTTCCTCAGAGGCTGCCAAGAGTCTTGTCTGGCCAAACACTTCTAAGGGTAAGCCCCAAAGTAAAACTTCACCTCAGAGTAATTATACATTTTTCAGAGCCAGAGGGCATCACAATTCTCAAGAATCAGTGCATTAGAAATTAACAAAAGGGTGGGCCTCTCCTAATCAAGCTTTCTTAAAGGGCACGCCCATTAATGGATGGGGTAAGATCTTTAATCTCATTATCATTACAGCAACCGAACTCTGCATCTCTGACTCAGCAATACCAGTTCTACATCTGTATGCCAAAGAGATCATAAAAAAGGGAGAAAGACCTAAATATACAAAAATGTTTATAGCAGTTCTTTTTGTGGTGGCCAAGAACTGGAAATTAAGAGGATGCCCATTATTTGGGGAATGGTTAAACAAGTTGTGGTATATGAATATAATGGAATACTATTATGCTATATGAAATGATGAGCAGGTAAACTTTGGGAAAACCTAGAGAGACTTATTATGAACTGATGCTGAGTGAAGTGAGCAGAACCAGGAGAATATTATACACAGTAACAGCCACAGTGTGTGAGAACTGTTTCTGATAGACTTAGCCCTTCACAGCAATGTAAGAACTTAAAACATTTTCAAAGGACTCATGATGCAAAATGCCATCCACAACCAGAGAAATAACTATTGAGTGGGAACGCAGAATAAAGCAGACTCTTTTGTTATGTTTGGTTTTGTTTAGTTTTACTCATTCTTTCTCCCATTCATTTTAATTCTTCTATGCAACATGACTAATGTGAAAATGTGTTTAGTAAGAATGTATTGTAGAGTCCATATAAGATTTCATTGTGCTCTTGGGGAGGGGGAGGGAGGGAGAGAAAATTTAAAACTTATGGAAGTGATTGTTGAAAATTGAAAAAAAATAAATTTGGAGGGGAAAAATGAAATAAAGAAAAAGAAACAATGTGTAGGAAGATTTCAGAAAAAACCTGGGAAGACTTATATGAACTAATGTTAAGTGAAGAAAGCAAAATCAAGAGTGCATTGTACACAGTAACAGCAACATTGCATCATAATCAACTCTCAGTTCTTCTCCAAAATACAATGAACCAAGACAATTCCAAAGGACTCATGATAGAAAATGCTACACATATCCAGAGAAAGAATTGATAGTAGTCTGAATGCAGATTGAAGCATACTATTTTGACTTTATTTTTTCATAGTTTCTTTTTCCTTTTGTTCTATTCATTCACAACCTGACTAACATGGAACTATGTTTACGTAATAGCATATATGTAACCTATATTAAATTGCTTACCACTTTAGGGAGGAGAGGGAGAAAATTTGAAATTCAAAATGTTTTTAAAATGAATGTTAAAAATTCTTTACATGTAATTGGAAAAATTAAAATACTATTAAAAAAAATCTCCAAGTATTCTTTCTCTTGCCCAGATTACAATCTTCTCCTGAAAAGATAGTTGTAAGAACCCAGGATTGGAGGCATGAGCCATGGTTATCCTGGGAGACCAGAGACAGAAGTGCTTGCTAAATGACTTTTGCCTCATATTTCTTAACCTTGTTTTTTTAAAAAAGAAATTGGTTCCACATGCAGAAATCTGGCTTTGGTGGGCGGGGGTAGAGGTTCAGTATAAATAGGGGCTTGAGTAGATGGTAGGCCACAAAAGGCACCAAGAAGTTCATTCCTACTTGACAGTGATCAACCATCAGGCAGAAGTCTATCTCTTTTTAATTTCTACCCCTTGCTCTTCCTTTTTCCCTCCGGGGTCAGGCAGAACGAGTCTAATCCCTCAGTCATGTGATCTTCATTTAAATAATTAAAGATAGCAATCTTATTTCCCTAACCTATATACTTCTCTAGGCTAAAGAGCCCCAGTACCTTCAAAAGAGCTTCATATAGCTCTGTCTCTAGTCCCTACAAAGGTGATCTTTTGATTCCTACTTAGATATGTGCTACTAACAGAGGACAGGAAATAAATTATTAGATGAAAAACTTAGCACCAAAGAACACAAATATCTGGCTATCCCTGCATAGTTCCTTCCCTCAGTTCTGGTTACTATGGGTGTAAGAAAACCCAAAGACTAGTTGTAGATCAAGGGAAATAATGTCGTGTCCAGTACTATTTGGTGACTGGACCATGTATGACCTCCTGACTGTGGACAAATAGCAGCCATGAAAAGAACGTACAGGTGAGAATTTTAGGCAAATGTGTGATAATTGAGCCAAGAGGGACAGCTAATATATTGGATGACAAAATAGAATCCAAAAATCTCCATGAACTGAAACATGCCTTTACATCAGCCAAAATCCTTCACAGCATCACCAGGTAAAATGAGGTCTAAGAAGTCACTCTTTCATGCAGTGGAAACAGTTTGGGATTGAGTGATGAAGTGTCTAGGTTTAAGTTCCAGCTCAGTCATTTACATGCTTTATGACCTTGGGGAAGTCATTTAACATCTCTGATCCTCAGTTTCCTCATCTGTAAAGTTAGGGAGCTGGACTAACCTTTAAGATCCTTTGACCTACTAGCCTACAATTTTAGTAAAGCCCAGCAATCTAAAATTGTACGACTTCAGTTTGAGTCAAATTTGACCACCAAACCAGCTTCGTGATTCTAGGCAAATCACTATGCCTCTAAAAATCAATTTTATGAGAGCAACAGTGACAAATCACAGGATTCTTGTGAAATGAGATTACAGATTTCAAAGTAATTTGTGATCCATAAAGTTCTATATAAATATTAGTTATTACTATTGTTTTATTGTGTTCTCATTGCTATAGTTATCACCCCCAGGGCCCAGAAAGTAAAGCAGACCACAGGGACCATGGGAAGAATGGGACAAAAGCCTAGTTTGTGCAAAAATGCAATGACAATAACCTTGGACTGACAACAGTAAGTTTGGGTTCCAGGCCCGCTGATTGCCCTGACTTATTTTTGTATATTGGGCAAATCATTTACCCTTTCTCATTCTCAGTTTCCCTACTTATAAAATGAGGGAATGAGACTAGGTAACCTCAAGTTCTGTCCAGTTTCATAGTTTCAATCTATTAACCATCCCTTGGACCCCAAGAGTCAACACTCCAATATATAGAGTTATTCAGAAGATGCCAGGTTGTCTTGGAAGGCAGATTTTGGTTCAATGTAAATAAGGCATATGATATTGAAGATGATGACAGAAAGACTCCTTTTGTACTTGTTTAGCTGGCAAAGGAAGAAAAGGGTGGGAATGGAAGAAGTAACTTCATTCTTCCCACTTTCATATATAACAACCTTGACATTGTACTATAGCAACCCATTTATTTTTCTGTGCACTGAAGTCTATTTCAGTACTGTACATCATGTTGTAGACACAGCCAAGCCTGTTGGGGTAGTGAGGAGGCAAGGGGAGCACCCATTAATATAAACCTATTGAGGTCATAACACTGAACAGGCTAGTAGAATTACTCATAAAGGGAAATCTGATCATTTTCAACAGAACCTCCTAATTGCAATGTATCTAGCTCAGCTATTTAGTGCCATAAAAGTCAGTTGAGTATCAAAGTAGATTAAGAAGAAATTTTGGTTTTGTTTTTAACTAATTGGGTTTATTTGCTAATATAAACCTAATAACCTCATGTTATATGAACTTTTTCAAATACAAAGAATAAAGAAAATGAAACCATGAATCACTCTAAGCTTTTTTTAAGTACATAATAAATATAACCAATTGGTTTTAAAGCTATCTTTACAACTGTGTTCTCATTGAATCCTTACTATGTCTTTATGATATAGGTGGGATAAGTTTTTTAAGATGGGTAAGTGCAAAGAAGTTCAAGTGCCTTCCAAGATCTCATGATGAATTACTGGCAAACCTAGGACTAGTTTCAAGAGCTCATTCCACTAAGCTGACTCTGATCCAAGTGCCCTAGGTAATTAATACCTCTTTCCCTCATCTGTCAACCAGTACTTCTATATCTAGACCTATCACACTGAAAACATACATAGAATTATAGTATTTAGAGTTGGAAGGAACCTTAGAATTCATCTAGTTCATTTTATAGATGAGGGAAATGAGGCATACAGAGAGAAACTCAAGGTCAAATAAGTAATAAGCAGTAAAGCCTGAAAAGATCCAGATTTTTTAACTCCAAGTCCAATGTTCTTTTTATGAGGTCTCTTGCACAAATCTGTTCTTTATCTTGAGTTCCATTGAATATAGCAGCCCCCTATATGGGAAATTAAGAAATATAGAGGGTGTTTTCACTGAATCCAACATAGTTGGACTTTGTCTGAATACAGTTCATGGATAATATAAATGCAATACAAACACTCTCCTCTCAAAACTTCAGGAACTGGAGGGTTCCATTGTGTTGCTGTGAAAGTTAAACTTTCCACAGGGAGTTTATGTTTATTTAAAACAAAGCTGTGTTTAGGCATGTTTTGCTGGGGGGATTCAATCTCCATTCTGAGTTTGTTCCCATTTCCATTTCAGCTGTGAGAGAGGAAGAAAAGGAAAGGGATATTGGGAGCTGACACAAACACTAACACACACACACATACACCAGTGACAATCACATCACAAGAAATTCATCCCTGACAGCACAGAGAAGAGAAGGCTCTGTTCTTATCATCAGAGGAACTGAGCTCAAAACCTGGTTTTGCCACTTATCACCTGTGAGGCCTTAAACCAGTCACTGAATCTCTTTGGGTTTTGGTTCGTCATCTTCAGAATGAAGGAACTGGAAATATGACCAAAAAGGTTCTTTCCAGGTCTAAATCTATGAAACTATGCTCTTTTGATGAAGATGATAGAATAAAAAAGGAAAGAAGCTTTCTGTGGAAAAATGACATAGGAGAATGAGGCAGCAAAAGAGGAACAAAAATATCCAATTAAAAATATACAGAAGAAAACAAAAATGAAAGGGAATAAATAGAAAAATTTTCTGAGTTTATTTATTGATGACTATTAAGTTCATAATTTTAAAAAAATTTAAAAACCTATATGAATTGATGCAAAGTGAAGCAAATAGATCCAGAAAAACAACGTATACAATAACTAAAGCAATGAAAATGAAAAGAACAAAATCAAAACTCAGGCTTTGATTATAATTATGATGATCAAGTCTTCTTAAAGAAGAAAGATGGCCTGTGTCACCATCCTCCTAACAGAAGTAGGTACTGTGGATATGTAGCATTTTACCTCCTATGAGCCTCGGCTGATGTACTGGCTAATTTTGCTGAGTTGCTTTTTCTCCTTCATTTTTAAAATTCTTTGTTGCAAAAAAATGGCTCTCTGTGAAGGGGAGGGGAAAAGAATAAATTTGAAAAATGAAGGTAAAGTGGAAACAAAAGATGTCAATTTATTTTTAAAATATATCCTAATTACATTTTTCAATTGAATAGTATTTTATTTTTTCCCAATTACATGTCAAGACAATTTTTAGCTTTCATTTTAATAAGATTTTGAGTTTCAAATTTTTTTTCTCCCTCCTTCCCTCCCCTCCCCACTTATGAAAAAAAAAGTCAATTTGAAAAAAGTTTACTCCAATTTGCTTTGACATCATCATTAGTTCTTTATCTGCATGTGGATAGCATTTTCCTTCATGAGTCCTTGTGTTGCTGAGAAGAGCTGAGTCATTCATAGTTGGTCATCATACAATGTTACTGATACCATGTACAATTTTTTCCTGACTCTCTTCATTTCACTTTGCATTGTTAGTACAAGTCTTTTCAGGTTTTTCTGAAACCCAGGAATTATATGAAGACACTTATAAAACACTTTTCACAGAAATATGGTCAGATCTAAACAACTGGAAATATGTCATTTGCTTATGGGTAGCCCAAGCCAAAATAATAAAAATGACAATTTTAAGTTAATTTATTTATTCAGTACCATACCAGTCAAATCATCAAAAAGTTATTTTGTAGAGCTATAAAAATAACAAAATTCATCTGGAAGAACAAAAGGTCAAGATTATCAACAGATTTAATAAAAAAAAAAACACCAAGGAAGAATTTTGCTGTTATTTTATAATTGTGTTCATAGTTCCTGTGTTTGTCTTAGAAGGAATCTTCCCAATATTTTAAATTGTTTACAGTTATTTTAAATGGAATTTCTATCTCAAGCTGCTGGGCTTTGTTGGTCATATAAAGAAATGCTAATGATTTATGTGGATTTATCTTATATCTTGGAAATTTGCTAAAGTTGTTAATTGTTTCAAGTAATTTTTTAGTTGATTCTCTAGGTTTCCCTAAGTATGCCATCATATCATCAGCAAAGAGCAATAGTTTTGTTTCCTCATTTGGTATTCTAATTTCTTTGATTTCTTTTTTTCTCATTGCTTTAGCTAACATTTCTAGTACTATATAGAACAACAGTGGTAATAATGGGCACCCTTGCTTTACCCGAGATCTAGCTTATCACCATTACAGATAATGCTTGCTGATGGTTTTAGATAGATGTTGGTTATCATTTTAAGGAACACTCCCTTTTATTCCTGTGCTCTCTACTGTTTTAAATGGGGATGGGTGCTTTGTTTTGTCCTAAGTTTTTCAACATCTATAGACTAAAGGAAGGAGTAAAATGCACACTCATTTTGGTATGAAAACCTATCTTACAGTACAGAAAAATGGGGAAGAAGGAGATAAGCAGGGAGGGAGGGATGATGGAAGGGAGGGCAATGGAAGAAGGGAGCAATTTGAGGTCAACACTCTTGGGGAGGGACAGGATCAAAAGACAGAATAGAAACAATGGGGGGCAGAATAGGATGGAGGGAAATTCAGTTAGTCTTATACAAGACGACTGTTATCAAAGTCATTTGCAAAACTACACAGATATGGCCTATATTGAATTGCCTGCCTTCCCAAAGGGAATGGGTGGGGAGGGAGGGATGGGGAGAATTTGGAACTCAAAGTTTTAGGAACAACTGTTTAGTATTGTTGTTGCTACTAGGAAATAAGAAATACAGTTAATGGGGAATAGAAAGTCATCTGGCCCTACAGGACAAAAGAGAAGATAGGGACAAGAGAAGGGAGGGATGATAGAGGAGAGGGCAGATTGGTGATAGGGAAAATTAGAATGCTTGGTTTATTGGGGTGGGGGAGGGGATAAATGGGGAGAAAATTTGGAACCCAAAATTTTGTGAAAATGAATGTAAAAAGTTAAATAAATAAATAAATTTTTAAAAAAGAGAGATAATCATGATTTCTATTGGTTTTGTTGATATGGTCAATTATGTTTATAATTTTTCTAATATTGAACTAACCCTGCATTCCTGGTATAAATCCTACCTGGTCATAGTGTATAATCTTTGTGATATATTACTGTAATCACCTTGCTAGTATTTTGTTCAAAATTTTTTGCATCAATATTTATTAGGGAACATGGTCTACAGTTTTCTTTCTCTGTTTTAGCTCCTTCTGTTTAGTTCTTTCTATAACAAAGGAGTTTGTTAGGATTCCACCTATTTTTCTACATAGTTTAATAGTATTTGAATCATTTGCTCTTTAAAAGTTTGGTAGAATTCATTTGTGAACCCATCTGGCCCTGAGGATTTTTTCTTAGAAATTAATTAATGGCTTGTTCAATTTATTTTTCCTAGTTGGAGTAATTTAAGCATTCTATTTCCTAATCTATTAATCTAGATAATGAATGTTGTTATAAAAATTCATTGATTTTGCCCAGATTGTCAAATATATTGGCATATAATTGGGCAAAATATTTCCTAATGATTGCTTTAACTTCTTCTTCATCAGTGATCATTTCACCCTTATCATTTTTGATGTAGCTATTGGGTTTTCTTCTTTCTTTTTTAAATCAAATCAACCAATGATTTATCTATCATTACTTTTTTCTCATAAATCCAGCTTCTAGTTTTATTAGGTCAATAGTTTTTTTTTTATTATTTTCAATTTTATTAATCTCACCTTTGGTTGTCAGAATCTCCAACTTTGTGCTCAATTGGGGATTTTTTAATTTGTTCTTTTTCTAGTTTTTTTTAGTTGCATACCCAACTGAGTGATCTGTTCTTTCTCTATTTTGTTGATATAAGAATTTGGAAAAAAAAAAATTTCCCCTAAGGACTTGTTTGACTATGTCCTATAAATTTGGAGATGCTGTTTCATTGATGTAATTCTCTTTAATAAAATTATTGGTTGTTTCTATGATTTCTTTTTTGATCCACTTATTCTTTAAGATTACACTATTTGAGTTCCAACTAATTCTTAAACTATCTTTCCACTGCCCATTGTTGAATGTATTTTTTTCATTATGAGCTGAAAAGAATGCATTTAACATTTCTGCCTTTCTATATTTGATTTTGAGCTTTTTATTTCTTTAATACATGGTTAATTTTTCTGTAGGAGCCATGTGCTGCCAAGGGACTTCCCTGAGTCTCCCCCAATACCCTCCAAATACCTGTAAAAATGATTCTAAACAAATTCTAGAATTACGGAACCCACAAAATGACAGAGTAAAACAAATCCCCAGCCCAAGACAACCTGAAAAAGTTGAAAAAAAGGGTCTTTCACACCAGGCAGGGAGCAGAGCACAATCCTACCATGCTGGAGCAGGCCTCAGGGAATTGAATCGTTGGCAACTAAGGCAGCTTGCAGACTTCTCAGCCCATAAATTCCAAAAAGGTCAGTGGGAAAAGTCTGTGGGACTGGATGAAAGAGGAGTATGTAGTCTGTCCAGGTCAGAACCCAGACCCAAAGTGGTAGAGGGGAGAGAGGGCACAGTGGCAGCTGGCAACAGCAACATCAGTGACAACAGAGTCTGCTTCCAGAGTTCTCGGTCCACAGACAGTGGGGGATCAAGCAGCTGATACAAAATATCTTAAGCCTGGGACAGTACACCCTCCCCCACTGGAAACAGAGTACTGCCTTGACAAAGAGTTATAAAGTCAAGTGTTTGGTTGGGAAGATGAATAAACATTGTAAAAGAACTCAGACTATAGAATCTTACTTTGGTGACAAGGAAGATCAAGGCATACAACTAGAGGAGGACTGCAGAGTCAAAGCTTCTACATCAAAACCCCCCAAGAGGAATATGAATTAGTCTCAAGTCATAGAGGAACTGAGAAAAGATTTTGAAAATCAAGTAAGAGAAGTGGAGGAAAAATTGGGAAGAGGAATGAGAGTGATGGAAGAAAATTATGAAAAATGAGTCAGCTTGCTAAAGGACACCCAAAAAATACTGAAGAAGATAACACCTTAAAAATAGACTAACCCAAATGGCAAAAGAAGTCCAAAAAGCCAATGAAGAGAAGAATGCCTCAAAAAGCAGAATTGACCAGATGAAAAAGGAGGTTCAAAAACTTACTGAAGAAAATAATTCCTTGAAAATTAGAATGGAGCAAATGGAAGCTAATAACTTTATGAGAAATAAAGAAATTATAAAACAGAACCAAAAGAATAAAAAAATAGAAGACAAATGTGAAATATCTCATTGGAAAAACAACTAACCTAGAAAAGGATCCAGGAGAGAGAATTTAAAAACTATTGAACTACTTGAAAGCCATGATCAAAAAAAGAGCCAAGACATCATCTTTGAAAGAATTATCAAGGAAAACTTCCCTGATATTCTGGAACCAGAGGGTAAAATAGAAATGAAAAGAATCCACTAACCACTTCTGGAAAGAGATTCTAAAAGGAAATTCCAGAGTTCCCAGGTCCAGGAGAAAATGCTGCAAGCAGCCAAAAAGAAAGAATTCAAGTAATGTGGAAATATAATCAGGATAACACAAGATCTAGCAGCTTCTACATTAAGAGATCAATGGGTTTGGAATATAATATTTCAGAGATCAGAGGAGCCATGATTAAAAAGCAAGAATCACCTATCCAGCAAAACTGATTATACTTCAAAGGAAAAAATAGACATTCAATGAAATAGGGAACTTCCAAGCATTCTTGATGAAAAGACCAGAGCTGAATAGAAAATTTGACTTTCAAATACAAGAATCAAGAGAAGCATGAAAAGATAAACAGGAAAGAGAAATCATAAGAGACATTAAAGTTGAGCTGTTTACATTCCTACATGGAAATTATGTATTCCTACATAATTCTATAATTATCCTACATGATATTTGTAACTCATGAGACCTTTCTCAGTGTTAGGGGAGTTGGGGAAGATAGATAGATAGATAGATAGATAGATAGATAGATAGATAGATAGATAGATAGATAGATAGATAGATATAGATAGATGGATGGATGGATGGATAGATGGCACAGGGTGAGTTGAATGTGAAGGGATGATATCTACAAAATAAAATTAAGGAGTGAGAGAGGAATATATTGGGAGAAGAAATGGAGAGATAGAATGGGATAAATTATCTCACAAAAGAAGCAAGAAAAAGGTTTCACAATGGAGGGTAAAAGGGGACAGGTGAGAAGGAATGGGTGAATCTTGCTCTCATTGGATTTTTCTTAAGGAGGGAATAGCATACACACTCAATTGGGTAACCTAACACTATAGGGAAGTAGGGGAAAAGTGGATGGGGAGGTGATAGAAGGGAGGGCAGATTATGGAAAGGGATAGTCAGAAGCAAACACTTCAGAAAAGGGACAAAGTCAAAGGAGAAAATAGAAAAATTGGGGAGGGGCAAGATAGGATGGAGGGAAATATAGTCAGTCTTTCACAACATGACTTTTATCGAGCTATTTTGCATAACTATGCATGTATAAAGTAGATTGAATTGCTTGTCTTCTCAATGCATATGGGTGGGGAGGGAAGGAGGGAGAGAATTTGGAACTCAAAGTTTTAAAAAAATGTTAAAAATTGTTTTTATATGCAACTGGGAAATAAGATACACAGGCAATGGGGGTATAGAAATCTATCTTGCCCTTCAAGAAAGTAAAAGGTGAGGGGATAAGAGGAAGGCATGATAAAAGGGAGGGAAGACTGGGGGAAGGGGCATGCATTCTTCTGATTAAGAATGCATGCCATCTCAGGGTGGGGGAGAGGAAAGATGGAGAGAAAATTCAAAATTTTGTGGAAATGAAAGCTAAAAACTAAAAATAAATTTAAATCTTAAAAATAATTTGGATGCTATACATTTGGTGCCTATATGTTTAGTATTGATATCACTTCATTATCTTTTACCTTTTAGCAAGATGTAATTTCCTTCTTTATCTTTTTTAATTAGAACTATTTTTGCTTTTGATTCTGTCAGGATTGCTACCCCTTCTTGTTTGCTTGTTTGCTTGTTTTTTACTTCAACTGAAGCATAAAAAATTCTGCTCCAGCCCCTTACCTTTATTCTGTGTGTCTCTGTGCTTCAAGTGTGTTTCTTGTAAAGAACATATAGGATTCTAGTTTTTGATCCACTTTGCTATATAATTCCATTTTATGGAAGAGTTCATCCCATTCATGTTTAGCATTATGATTACTGTATTTTTCCCTCCATTCTCTCTTTCTTCTTGTTTGTCCTCTCACCCTTTCCAAAAGTATTTTGCTTCTGTCTACTACATTCCCTGATCTGTCCTCTCTTCTGTCAGTTCCCTCACCTCCTTTACTTGATCTCCTCCTCTCTGATTTCCCTGTCAGGTAAGATAGATTTCTATATTCAACTGATTGTGTATATTATTCCCTCTTTGAGCCAATACTGATGAAAGTGAAGTTCAAGCAACGTCTATCACCCACCTTCCCCTGTTCTCTTCTACTAAAATAGGCTTTTCCACAACTCTTCATGTGAAATAATTTACCCCATTTTACCTCTCCTTTCCTTCTGCATCCAGTGTACTCCTTTTTCATTCATTAATTATTCTTCATGTCACTCCCTTAAATTTGCCTTATACCTGTACCCTCTGTACAGTTTGTAGTCCTTGCTTCTTTGACCTCCAGAATATCATGTTCCATGACCTCCAGTCCTTGAATGTTTCAGCTTCCAAGCTCCATGTCATCCTGATTGTGTCTCTCCAATATTTCAATTGTTTCTTCTGGCCGCTTACAGTATTTTTTCCTAGACATGATACTTCTGAAATTTGCTTATGATGTTTTTATTTTTGGATCTCTTTCCTAAGATGATCAGGGGATTATTTCAATGCCTATTTTGTCCTCTGATTCCAGGACATTGGGGCAGTTTTCCTTATAATTTCTTGAAAGATGCTGTCCAGGTCCTCCTTTTGATTATGACTCTCAGGTCCAATGATGCTGGCATTGTCTCTCCTGGTTTTATTTTCTAGGACAGTTGTTTTTCCAGTGAGGTATTTTAAATTTTCTTCTATTTTTTCATTCTTTTGAATTTGTTTGATTGATTTTTGATGTCTCATAGAGTAATTAGCTTCCACGTCCCCAATTCTAACTTTTAAGGAGTTATTTTCTTCAGTTATCTTTTGTACTTCCTTTTCCATTTGGCCAGTTTTACTTTTTAAGCAGTTTTTTTCTTTTTCCAAGCTGTTGACTCTTTTTTTCACAATTCTTTTGTAAAAGTCTCATTTCTTTTCCCAGTTTGTCTTCTATCTCTCTTATATGATTTATATTATTTTTAAGCTCCTTTTTGAGATTGTCCATTAGTTCGTTCTGGGCTTGAGACTATTTCCCATTTTTATTTGGGGCTTTGCTGGTAGTCCTGAGTTTGTGGCTTGATATTCTCTGTCACCATAATAACTTTCTATGGTCATATTCTTTTCTTGTTAGTTTTTTGTTCATCTTTTTTGGTCTTTTCCTTTTTTTTTAAATTTGAGCTCTACTTCTGGGGTGAAAGGGGCATTGTCTCAGGTTTCTTGTGCCAAGGGCTACAGGCCCTGGCTGTTTACCTGGTGTTTCACCGATTTTTCCCTGATGTTATGATGAGAGAGTGGGAAGGGGAGTGGCTGGTGCTGGTGGAGATTGTAGGGGTCTGGCAGCTTACTCAGTGCTAAGATGGGGTCTTAGTGCTGGCATCTGGTATGTGCTAAGGCCAATGGGGTGTTTCTGCATTTCCCAGGGCTGCACTGAAGCATTTGGTGACCTGGTCACTGGAGGCTGCCCAGGGCTACATTGAAGCAGTTAGAAGTTCTCAGAGTTAGAATCTGACCATTTCTCTGGCTATGCTAAGGTATGTTGGAGGTCCTGCTGTTGGCATTTACCTTTTCTATCACACTGGGGCTCAGGATCTCCCACTGGTTTGCTGGGGGGGAACTTGCTGCTGACTTTCTGGGGTACTTTCCTTCCTGGACTATACTCCCCTTTGACCCAGGTGAGACAGATTTTCCAGACAAGCTTCCAAGTTTCTTGTGCTAAAAGGTTCTTTCACTCCACCTTTTTGTTGTTTCTGCTGTTCTAGGATTTGTTTTGGAATGTTATTCTATGTTTGTTTGGAGGTAAATGTGAGAAATTTAGGGCAATTTACTGATTACTCTACCATCTTGTTTCCCAAAATGCCATTTTTAAGAGAAAAAAAGCAACTCTGGGTTTTAAAGGCGGACAAGAAGCCCAGAGAAGCTGATGTTGGCATGGACACCTAGGTCTACAAGGAAGCCCAGTGTTGGGAGCCTGCCAGTTCTATGAAATTCAGTGGAAGTAAGGGCTCTGTTGAGCCTCTTAGAACACACAGCGCCTTCACTAGACAGAAATTCAAATCCTTCCCTTCCCAAGAACCAGGCTGGTAATTTTTATCTTTTTTATTGTTCCAGTGAACTATAAAAGCAACCAACAGATAGCATTAATAAATTCTTCCTGGGCCTGGAACTACTCCATGTTACGGTCTGTCCAGGCTTGTCCTGAGGTTGGGGGAGAAGAAAGGGGAGGGTCATAAATATAAAGGTACCTTGCTTGCTATGCTGTTTTTTCCATTGCAAACATCTCTGCTTACTCTCTGGGCAGATTTCACTCACCAGGAGACACAGATCAGATAAAGAATCAAATTAATTCATGAGAAGCCACTAGGAGATACAATTATCTCGACCCCCAATTAAAAATACAAAATCCTCAAAATGGACAGATTATTTGAACATCTTCTAAAGGATGCAAAAATGTTGGTGATTCATTCTTAGTTTAGATGACCCTCACAAAAGTTCTATTTAACCTTGAGTGGAAGGTGCAGGGATATTAGATAGACTTAATTGATTGTCAAAGTCTCCCCTTGGTTGTAGAAAGGGAGACATTCCATTAAGGAAAATATTTACATCATTGAACCAACTGGAAAATAACAAGATTACTTCAAAAATATATACTTTATATATCAGCAAACCTTTTGTGGAGCAGTGTCCTAATACTATGGCACAACTTTCCAAAGAAGACTACCTGCTAGCCAACAAAATATCTCCAAACTTTATTCCAGCAATTCTGGAACTGTTGGGAGGATGGTGCAATATGTTCCAAAATTTGTCCTAATAACCAGGCAAGTTGTGTCAGTATTCTGAGTCTTTGTTTCCCCATCTGTATAACGTACTCAATATTCTCTTGAATCTCTTCCAGTTCTATGATCACAAACTTAAAGTTGAAAGGACCTTAGAAATTATCTAGTATAACCCTTTCATCTTACAGGTGAGAAAATTGAGTCCCACAGAAGAGAAGCAACTCACCTAAGTTCACACAGGGGGTAAGTGACTAAACCAGTATTCCAACACAAGTCTTCTGACTATGGTTACACTACTTTTCCATTGTGTCCTGCTGTTAATGAATTCCATGATCATGCATTCATTCATTTAACAAAAGTTTACCAGGTATCTACTATTCACAAAGCCTTATGCCAGTTGCTGTCAGGGATACAGAGATAAATAAGGGACCATAATAAATCATATCATCACATCATGGTCCCTGACCTCATGGATCTTAAGAAAGGTAGGGCACAGGGAGAAATATGAGCTAATCTGGCCCCTATTTACATAGCAGAAATGCCATGCTGAAGGGTGGATAGAATGCTAGACTTGGTGTTAAGATAATAATAATAACTTGCATTTACCTCACATAAAAATGTCTGTAAAGTTCCTTATCTCATTTAAACCTCATAACAAAGCCATGAGGTAGATCCTACTATTATTCCAGTTTGCCTAGACCTTTGATGTCATCATTGTAGAGAGGTCTTGGAAAGGAAATTCTCTCCATTTATTCATTTCAGCTGTTCTGCCACTTACAGTCTTAGAGGGTTTACTGAGGCAAACCATAGAGCTCCATCTGGGAGGGACCTCAGACACCATGTAATCTAGGTCCCTCATTTGATAGATGATGAAAATGAGGCCTTTGTTACTTGCTCAAGGTTACAACAGGTAGTAATTGTCAGAGGTGGGATTTAAATATGACTTCTCTCATTCCAAAGCAGGTGCTCATTCACCTCTATTAGCCTGTCTCCTCAAGTCATATTGCCAGTGTGTGCCAGAGGTAGGACTTGAACCCAGGTCATCCTGACTCCACAGCCAGCTCCCTAATCTCCTATATCAGCTCAGCCCCGTATTTTACAGAAAAGGATTCATTCCTTGAATTTCTCCATGAACTACCCACCTCCTCATACTGGGGAAACTTCTGCCTTGAGATCCTATGCTTTTGTTTGGAGACTCCTTCCCTGCAGCCACCATGGAAGGAGGGATTCCAGCTGTGCTCAGTTAATTTACAGCTAGACTTTTCCAACCCTTGCCAGCCATCTCACTGTCACAGGGGTACCTTCCTCCCCCTCTAACTCCTCTTCCACTCTGCCTTCCAGGTACTCTTTATACAGTGTTTTCTTCCATTAGAATGGATGCTCCTTTAGGATATGCACTCTCTTTTCTCTGCTTATCTTTCTTTATATTCCCAAAACTTAGCCCAGTGCCTTGCACACAGGAAGCATCTCATACAAAGCTTTATCTGTCTATGAGGAAACAGCATCAGAAAGGTGAAGGGACTTTCCCAAAGCTACATAGCAAGTAACATCAGAGACAGGATTTGATACTGAAAGTCCAGTATTTTTTCCATTATACTAACTACTGATTAGAAGGAACTACATTTAAATCATACTCTTGATACTTATTAATTATGTTACCATGGCCAACTTACTCAATGTCTCTAAGCCTCAGGTCATCTGCCTTATCTGCTAAGTTACAAAACACATAGAGGGTGTTCCCACAAAGACACAATCAAAGATCCTTTAATTATTGACACACTACTTAATATTACAAGGGCAAAAGTATCTGGAAATTTCTGAACCATCCATAGTCAATCCACAAGCATTTATTAAGAACACACTATGTGCCAGGCACTGTGGTAAATTTGGGATAATCTGGAAAAAAAAAAAAAGACAGTCATTGTAGGAGTTCATTTGGGGAGAGTCAAACAACTATGTGCAAATTCAAACAACTGTATGCAGGATAAAGAAAAACACTGGAATAGAGGGGGATTTGGGAAAGGCTTCTCATAGAAGACAGAGTTTTCACTGGGACTTGAAGGAGACCAAGGAGATGAGGAAGCATAGATAAGGGAGAACATTCCATGCATGAGGGAAAGTCAGGCAACATGCCCAGAGTCAGGAGATGAAGGATCTTGTTCAAGGAATGGCAGAAAGAGTAATGTTACTAATTGTATGTATGATTACTGTATGTGGTGAATTATGAAGAACTTTGAATGCAGAGAATCTTATTTTTGATGTAAGGTGATATGGGGCCACTCAAGGTTTTGGGGTGTGAATGGAAACCAGGTAAGCCCTGTGCTTTAGGAAGATCACTTTTAAAAACTGAGTGAAGAATGGCCAGACTTTTAAGACAGGTAAACTAACCAGCAGGATGTTGAAGTAGTCCAGGCATAAGGTGGTGAAGGAATGCACCAGGGTTGTAACAATGTTAAAGGAAAGGAGAAGGTGTGTGAGAAAGACAGGTCTTGGCCTGTTATCCAGACTGGTTGGGGACAAAGTAAGGTGGTAAGAGAGTGTCAAGGATGATATCTAGGTTGTGAGTCTGGGTGACCACAAGGATGGCAGTACTCTTAAAAGTTAAGGGAGGGGGTGGAGCCAAGATGGCTGAGTAGAAAGACTCACATACGCTAGCTCCGAAACCACAGCCCATATATTTCCTGCAAGAAGAACTCCCCACAAATTCTGGATCACTGCAAGGCACGCAGAAACACAGTGGAAAAGATTTCCATTCCAGAGAGCCCTGGAGAGTCATCCCCAGGGGTCCGTCGCGCCCCGAAAAGCAGAGTCCACCCCTGTGCTGCCCTGGCTGGGCGGCCCCAGAGGAGCAGATCCAAGCAGGCTTCAGGGATGGAATCTCCAGCGGCCCGGGAAGGTCCCTCCGCCCACAGATGCTACAGGTCAGTGAGAGAGATGTCTGGGCTGGCGGAGAGGGGAGCGGGGTGTCTCTGTGACTCGGGCCCCCGCGGGAGGCAGTGGCAGAGGCAGCGGCGGCAGCCCGGGACTCCCCGAGCAGGCAGGGAGAAGTTCAGGGTCATTACTGAAGGTCTCTGCATAAAGCCCCTGAGGGAACTGAGCCTGGGAGGAGGCCGTGCCCCCACCCCAGCACCAGAACTTAAGCACAGCTGCTGCAGAAAGCCCATTTGAATCTCAGACCCCAAGCACTAGCTGGGCAGATCTAGGTGGGGGTGCAGAGGAATCTCAGAAGTCAAGTAACTGGCTGGGAAAATGCCCAGAAAAAGGAAGCAAAATAAGACCATAGAGAGCTACTTTCTTGGGGAAGAGATGTTCCTTCCTCCTTTCATTTCTGATGAGGATATACAATGCTTGCCATCAGGGAAAGATGTGGAAGTCAGGGCCTCTCTATCCCAGACATCTGAGGTGGATGTCTGGAGGGCTCAGGCCATGGAAGAGCTCAAAAAGGATTTTGAAAATCAAGTTAGACAGGTGGAGGAAAAACTAGGAAGAGAAATGAGAGAGATGCAAGAAAAGCATGAAAAACGGGTCAATACCTTGCTAAAGGAGACCCAAAAAAATGCTGAAGAAAATAACACCTTGAAATAGGCTCACTCAATTGGCAAAAGAGGTTCAAAAAGCCAATGAGGAGAAGAATGCTCTAAAAAGCAGAATTAGCCAAATGGAAAAAGAGGTGCAAAAGCTCACTGAAGAGAATAGTTCTCTCAAAATTAGAATGGAACAGATGGAGTCTAATGACTTTCTGAGAAACCAAGAAATCACCAAACAAAACCAAAAGAATGAAAAAATGGAAGAGAATGTGAAATATCTCATGGGAAAAACAACTGACCTGGAAAATAGATCCAGGAGAGACAATTTAAAAATTATGGGACTACCTGAAAGTCATCATCAAAAAAAAAGCC